>CP140194.1:600000-865000 GCA_037349495.1 Lotmaria passim
CGTCTACGCTAGACGATTTATTTGGCGATTCGTCGGTGCCGAGTGCACCATGTGCGCTGCCAGAGAGGGCAAAACCGCCCAACACCCACACCACGACCCACAGCAGAGGCGGCAACAGCGTCACAGCCGACGACCTCTTCGCGTCCCCGCCGTCGTCTTCGCCGCATGCTGCCTCTGCTGCTGAGCTGGCACGCATTCAGCAGCTAATGCAATACCTCGAGACCCAGTACGATCCAGCAGCGATGGCGGAACTAGAGGCGCTGATTTTGCGCCGTCAGCAGCAACTGCAGCTGATGGCAGCCCAGCAAGGGGTAGCGGAAGGAGTGTTGAGTGGCGGAACAGCAGCTGCGATGGCGACGACGACAGCGACCGAGGCTCCGCAGTCACACCGGCAATTTCAGCTCGGTGGGACGCGAAACGAGAAGCCGGGTGAGCGGCACCACTCTAGCAGCGCGTTCGCGGATGTGCAAGCCGAAATGAAACGAAAGATGGAACTATGAGAAACGAGGAACCTGATGTCTTTCTTGGAGTGTGTTTGTGTGTGCATGTGCAATCAAAGCAACTCTTTTTTTTTTCTTATAAAACAACAAGAGCAAAAAACGAACAAATAAACAAACAAACAAACAACAACAACAAAAAAGAAACGCTCACGCCAGACACACAAACGATTTGGAGAGATCACAGTGCCTGGAGCCTCAAACAAAACAGAACAAAACAAGAGCAACAACATCAGCAGTGCTGCGTCTTGTCTCTTTTTTTCTTTTCCAATGGAGTTTCGAGTAATCTGGCAGAAAGAGAGAACAGTATATACAAGTACACGCCTGATCATAGTGCTCTTGGGTGATGTGCTTTTGATTTCGTGAAGGCTTAACAGAGCCCACTGGAAATAAACAAAAGCTGTTTAACTTACTTACTTGAGCCATTGCACATGTGTCAGGTATTGGACAGGGTCATTGGACACGATTGGAAAAACTGTAAAGAGTTTTTTCCTCACATCTGATTCCCACTCCTTTTGGTCTTCGTTATCTCTCTGTCTCTCCTTCTTCTCTTTTCATACAACCTTGTTCAACTGCATTTATCGATTACCTATCCCTCCAAAATGATCGCAAATGTCAACAACAATAACAACATCAACACATACACACACACAAAAAAAAAAAAAACAACAACAACGACGCCACAGTAGTAACAGGAAAAGGAAACTAAAAGAAAAGAAAATAGAGTTGCCTTTAAGCTGTGCATCACCTTTCTCCTTCTTTTTTTCTTTTTCTCTTTGCCGAAGCTCTTTGTTGAGTCAGCCATTACGCCTACTGTGGTCACATACATAGTGGTCGCTTCAGGCTGAAGAAGACCTCAATAAAGGACTCTATTCACAGAGGGAGGAAAAGTACCGTAGTTTCCAAGAAGAGTAGACGGTATTATCGCTCTTCATATTGCACGCGCAACATACGCACAGCTTCACAAAACAACGTAGCTTTTTTTGAGAGAAGAGGAAAAAAAAAAAACACACACACATAAACGAACACATTGAGTTCAGCCTTGTGCTTTTTTGTTAGTATCCCTCACGTGCACGTTGGCTACTTTCTTTCCTCTTTTTTTTTTCCTCGTTAGACATAACTGTTTTTTTTTTTCTCGATTGTGTGTGTGTGTGCCTCTCTCTCTCTGTGCGCGTCTGCTCTTAAAAGACGTATATATATGTGTTTTTCTTACGTGTCGATTCCTCGCGGTTTCATTCTCCTCAAGCGGTTTTCCGACGCGCAGACGGTCTTTGAGCGGGTTTCCCGTTCTTGACGCTCCACGACACTACAATCGAATACATAGTACGTTTTTTTCACCTATTTTTCTTCTTTTTTTTTTTTTTACCTGTTGATCGTTTTTGTTGCTGTTGTTATTGCCGCCAGTCTTTTCTTTTCTTTTTTTTTTGAGTTGTCTTGTTAGATTGTATAAAAGAGCGTGGAAAGCCCGATATCAACCTGTTCTGTTCTGTTTTTTTTTTTGTTTTTTGTTTGTTTGTTTTGCTTGAAGAACGCTCTGTTTTTTGTTACAGCTTCTCTCTCTACTTCATTATTACTGTTATTTGCAGCGGAAGACAAGTACAAAAGTTTGCAGGTACTTTTTCAAGCATAATCTCTTCCTTTTCCGGTAGAAACAAGATTGTAGTCTTTTGGTAACGCAAACAGGGACTCCTTTAAAATCGACGTCTTTTCCTTGCGCGATCGTTCATACAAATACAAGCAAGAAACGCAAGCAGCTACTCAGTACAGAATGAGCTCGCTCAACAACAGTCGAGGGCAGCTGGGCAAGAGCGCTGTCAACCAATCCAGCGGACCTCTGCTCGCCTCCAGTATCGGAGGAGGAGGTGGTCCCGCTTCCGCCGCCGAGAACAGCGCCGTGCCGCTGAACGGCACCATCCAGGGCTCCTACCCACGCCCTGCCCTCCCTCCACCTCTTCCGCCGGTGCAGCGCGGCTCCGCACAACACGACGGCGCCGCAGCCCCGAGCTCTGGCCACCGCGGTGCCGCCGACGACGCCTCTGGGCTGCAGCCCAACTTGTACACGAGCCGCGCCTCCTCCACACACAGCCGCGCTGCTCCGGCATCCCGCGGCAACACACCGAACGCCATCGGGGTCAGCTCCACGACGAACTCTACCGCAGCACGCCGGCCGCCGTCGCAGCAGAACCGAAGCACCACTGGCAATAGTGCCACTTTTCACCAGTCGCCACGGCCTCCCACTGTTTCTCAGCAGCAGCAGCAACAGCAGCGAAGCCGCGCTGCCTCTTCCAAGAGCGGCCGCGCAGCATCGAGGAAGGCCCCCTCGCACGACCGCAGCGACAGCAGCGATGGCGCCTCCAGCGGCGACAGTAAGCGGAGCGACCGCGTTGAGGAGTTGATTGAGATTCCGCTGTCCCGCACGCAGCCGATTGAGAAATTCTTCATCGAGTACAACCCTGCGGACGCCGATCGCGCCGATGACGGGCAGCCGCGTAACGACAACGAGGTGCTGCTCGAGCAATTTGCCGAGTATACGGACGACGACTCCTTCTTTTCCTCCAGCGACACTGTGATTGAATGCGACCCGCAGCGTCTGCGCAACGACCCACTGCGGCAGCGTGCGGTGGTGTCGGTGCACAACACACTGCAGCTGCGTGCGCTGACGAACGGCCGCGTGCCGGAGGACACTGCGTGGAATGATGAGTCGCGTACCATGTGGCTCTACCAGATCCACAACCGCGATATCGCCCTCCAGTACAGCTCTTTCTTCATTTTCCCGGCGCGCTGGATGCCGCGCGTGGTGGTGTACAACGTTATGCACCACTGGATGATGGAGATGTTCATCTTTCTTATGATTCTCGGCTACGCCATCTTCCAGGCAACATGGGCACGCTACACGGCGCCGCGGAACCAAATGAAGAAGCCGGACCACGTTCTCTGGGCGGACGTGTTCTACACCTGCTTGCTCGGGTTTGAGATTGTTGCCCGTCTCTTCGCCAGCGGCTTCATTGCCCACAAGCGCGCCTTCTTCCGCTCGCCATGGCACTGGCTCGACACGGCCTGCCTCGTCATGATGATCCTCGAGTGCACGTGGTGGCAGTATCCGTGGAACTTCACGGCGTGGCGGCTGATCCGCACCATTAAGTGCTTCTCCTATGTGCCGGTGCCTGTGCGCATGAAACTGCTGGCCAAGTCGCTACTCCGCTCCACGAACAGGCTGATCCAGGTCACCATCTTCGTCATGTACTTCATCTTCTTCTTTGGTCTGCTGGGGCTGCAGCTGTTTGTGGGCACGCTGCACAACCGCTGCGTCAACACGCTCACGGCAGAGGTGACCTCGCAGGTGTGCCGCAGCGTCTCGACCGGCCAGTACTGGTTCTACTGGGGCCACCACTGTGGGGAGTTCTACACGTGCCAGGTGGACGCCTTCCCGAATCCGCATTACGACTTCCGCAGCTTCGACGACATTGGCCACGCCATGCTGTCTGTGTTTCAAATCATGACTTTCCAGGACTGGAGCGGCCTGATGCAGGAGACAAACGACGGCCTGGCGGTGATGGCCTTCCTCTACTACGCCTTTACGATTCTCATCTGCACCTGGATTGTGCCCTCCCTCTACCTCGGCGTCTTTCTGGAGAAGGTGGAGAAGACGAGTCGCCTCTTCGTGCTGAAGCAGATCGACTTCTTTGAACACATGTTGACGGAGCAGCGCCAGCGCATGTCGGCCATGGTGCGCCTGCATGACTATGTCGAGCGCGACGAGGACGGGCGCGTTTCGCACTACCCGGTCTACAAGCGCCGCCGCAGCGCAGAGCAGAAGCTGACGGAGAGCGATACGTCCAGCGGCAGCTCGTTCGAGAAGGCCCACAAGCAGCGCAGCAAGAAGGACCACCGCCGCGACATCCAAGCCACGCCGTGGACGGACGAGCAGCGGCTGCAGCTGCAGTTGGCTCTCACCCGCCAACGCGACGTCGCCGAGACAGCGGAGCGCCGGCGCCGGCTGCAGGAGGCAGCCCTAGGCGATCTGATCATGGGCGAGGGCCAGGATGGCGTTGGCCGGCACGCGCGCGGTCGCAAGGCGGGCGACCGGCGCACCACTCCGGCCGCACGTGACGCGTTGACGGGGACGGCGGTGAAGGGCCGCGACGACTTCGCACTGGGCGGCCGCGTCGGCGCCGTGCAGCACCACCCCGCCGCCTACGCCATCGGCGCCTCTCACCAGTCTGAACTGCCCTTCGCCGTGCGGCAGGAGCTGCAGGCGGAGCAGCTGCGCTTCCTCGACCCGTACACGAACAACGCTAGCGTGGCGAAGAACGACATGTACAACGCCGCCGCTGGCTCTCTGGAGAACCTGAATGGTAGCAACAACAACGGCGCCACCGGCGAGCTTGAAGGCGGCGCAGCGTCGCGACTGAACAGCCGGGCAGCGAGCAGCATGCGTCCTCCGCTCAACGCGGGCAGTCGGACACAGAGCGTTCTGATGGCGCGTGAGGCGGCCGGCGTGGTGCCGAACCGCCGCTCCATGGTCGTCCGCGGCGCCATGTCACGCACCTCCAGCATGAGCGGCCGCGGCTCCGTCAGCCGCCTGCACGCCTCGATGGTGCAGCCGCCAGAGCCGGCGGCAGCCAACAACGGCAACGACCCGGGGCAGGTGGAAATCGTGATCAACGACCCGGAGGGTGGCGACTTCGGCGAGGCCAAGACGTTTATGGACAAGGTGAACATCATCCGCAACATCGTGCACATGTTCACCGAGGGCTACCCGCGCATTATCACACTTTACCTGTGGGAGCACCGCATGATGCAGTACCGCTACGGGCTCTCGCCGCTGTCCTACACGAACAAGTACGAGGGCGAGGCATTGCGACGACTGCGGCAGCGCCGTGCACAGGAGCGCCGCGAGGAGCACGAGGAGCTGCGTCGCATGGGCATGGCACACCTTATCGACGACGAGGACGACGACGAGGACGACGTGGACGTGGAGAAGCCGTGGATGCGGCGGGAGGGCCTGGTGATGGGCAGCATGTCGCCCATCCGCATGGCGCGCAACATCCGCGAGAACGCGCCGATCACCGTCTTCAACTACATGGTGTACTTCTTCATCATCGCCAACGCCGTTTTCAACGCGTCGCGCTTCGACACGATGCCGGATTACTGGGAAATGGGCACCTTCGTCGCTGGCGTCTGCTTCTCGGTGCTCTTCATGCTGGAGCTGCTCATTCGCCTGCTGGCCCTCGGTCCAGGCCCCTTCTTCACGGATCCCCTTATTCTCATTGAGGCGACGTTCATGGTCATCTCGCTCTTCCAACTCGGCTTCAGCCGGGCCAACACGACGGCCGTCTTCAACTGGGTCCGCTTCCTGCGCCTCTTCCGCGTTATTCCCATCCGCCCGCTGCGCCGCGTCGCGCGGGTGCTGCTGCACAGCTTCCCGGACATGGTGTACGCCCTCATCTTTTTCTCGATGTACATGTTCATGTGGCTGTTGCTCGGTATGAGCTTCTTTGGCAGCCGCATGGGCTGGATCGACTACAGCACCAGCGACTACGTCACCCGCGGCAACTTCGAGACGTTCTCGCACGCCGCCTACGCCATCGCGCAGGCCTTCTCCGTCAATCGCGACCAGTGGCTCTACCTGTCGTGGAGTGGCATGCGTGTGCGTGGTAGCTACACCGTCATGTATTTCATGGCCACCGTCGGCGTCGCCTTTATCTTCCGTTTCTTTTTTATTGCCGTCATGACCTACGCGTGGCAAGCGCAGCAGGAGCTGGAGGACTACTACTTCATGTCCGGCAGCAGCCGCAATCGTCACCAGCGCAGCCGCCTCTTCCGGCTCCCCTTCTTCGACTTCAGCGTGTGGCGGTCCTTCAAGCACATCCACGGCGGCTTCGAGCGTCGCGACGTCGCGCCAGACGAGGTGTACTACTTGAATGAGGACATGGCTCGCCAGCTGCGGCTGGTCGAGGCGAAGGACCGCTACTACCGCGAACAGTACGGCCGCGACAACAGCGAGTGGGACGGCTGCACGGACGATTACGATCCGGACCGCGACGGCGACGTCTACGGCCCTGACGGGGTGCTACTGAACGGGCTGCAGTACATCAACATTGGCGGCCGCCTCTACCGCCAGCCCAGCCTACCCGCGACGGAGATGGGCTACACCGAGGGCGACCTTCCGCAGCACCGCGGCCAGCTTCGCTTTGCCCGTCGTTTCCACGCCGTCCCCGCCACCACTTACGCCACCGCAAATGGGCAGCAGCAGGGGCAGCAGCAACAGCAGCTGAGCGAGCCGCGGGACGCGTACCCGGGTGGCAGCAGCAGCAGCAGCCGCGGCCTGGTGAACCCGCTGCTGGCCAGCCGTCACAGCCTCTCGCCGGCGCGGCAGCGCGGCTGCGTGACGGACCCGAGTGCCAGCCGCGTCGCCGACTCCCTTGCCGAGGAGCGTGCGAACAACATCAACATCAGCCTCTCGCCGCGACTGACGAAGCTGGGCAACTCACGCGCCGTCAGCACTGCCGCCTCGGACATGCGCGGTGCGGAGGGCGATGGCGCCAACGCTGCGAGAGAGCAGCCGGATCAGGAGATGCGCGAGATGCCGGAGGAGGTGGACGAGGAGGACTTCGAGCACCTGCTGCTGCCCGGGCCGCGCCTGCGCTACAAGAACTACATCGAGGAGGACGGTCGTCGCGTCTTCGAGACCTGCCTGGATTGTAACACGCATCTGCAGATGCCGCTGCGTGCTCCGCCTGGCGTGGCGCAGCGCACGCCGGAGGAGCTGCACGCAGAGCACTGCCACATGGCGTCCGTGCGCAGCTCGCAGCAGCTCGTGCTGAACGCGCTGATCGGCTACGCCCGCATGCAGGCCGACCACGAGGTGACGCCGACGAAGCGGATGGTGGAGACTGTGCTGGGGCAGGCGTGGAGCTGCGGCATGCTGCTTTTCGAAACGATCGAAAACCTGTCCTGCATGGACCTGCCCGAGCGGGAGCGTTCGTGGGACCGCATGCTCGAGGCGCTAGAGCTGCAGCAGTGGCTGTTGGGTCTGCACGTTGGCGAGGAGCAGGTTGGCCGTGCCACGCTGGCCTACATCCTGGCCCATCAGAAGAAGCAAGAGGCGCGGGTGCAGGAAAAGCAACAGTACAAGGAGACGTGGGAGGATTACAGTTTCTTCGCGCTGTCCTCGTCCAACCCGTTCCGCCGCGTCATCACCGTGATGGTGAACTCCATCTGGTTCGAGATTGTCAGCCTGTGCGTCATCTACGCCGCCTCCATCTGCCTCGCCGTCTACGCGCCGGCCGAGAACAACCGTGACTTTGGTGGCAGCTACAACAGCGGCAAGTACAAGGCGCTACACATCCTGGACGATATCTTCTCCGTAATCTTCGCGGTCGAGATGGTGCTAAAATGGATCAGCATGGGCGTCATCCTGCCCGTGGGCCGCGCCTACTTCTGGCACCGCTGGAACATTTTTGACTGCTTCATCGTGGTCATCTCGCTCGTCTCGTGGGGCAAGACGGACATCTTCCTCCGCTACTTGAAGGTGATGCGCTGCTTCCGCATTCTGGGCCCGCTGCGCTACTGGCGCTGGGGCAGCAGCAGCATGTCGCTCGTTGCCCGCACGCTGTGGGACAGCATCCCGACCCTGGCGAACGTGTGCCTGCTGATGCTGATGAACTACATTGTGTGGGCCATCCTCTTTGTGTCGATGTTCATGAACAAGATGAACTACTGCACGAACACGTCGATTGTGAATCGCACGCAGTGCCGCGAGGAGGGCTACGAGTGGATGTATACGAAGCGCAACTTCCGCAACTTTTACGAGAGCCTGCTCACGACCGTCGAGATCAGCACCGGGGCGGAGTGGATGGACGTGATGTACAACGCGGTCGACTCGCGCTCGCAGACGATGCCGCCGCTGCGCAACCGCCACCCCTACCTCGGCCTCGTCTTCATCGCGTACTACTACCTCTCGCATTTTGTCCTCTTCACGCTCTTCATCTCGGCCCTTATCTACTGCTACATGCTGGCGAAGAGCGCCACGGAAGATGCGGCGGGCACGACGATCGAGCACCAGGTGTGGCTGCGCATGCAGGGCATGATTCTGCGGCTAAAGCCCAAGGCGCGCCTGCTGCCGATGAACAACCCGATCTCCCGTTTTGTCCACTTCGTCATTGCGAACCGCTGGTTCGAGGCGTTCATGGGGCTCATCCTGTTCTTCAACATGGTAACCATGGCCCTGCAGTGGTACCACATGAACCACACGCAGCGCGTCACCCTGAACGTCTTCCAGTACGTCTTCATCGGCTTTTTCACCCTCGAGGTCGTTCTCCGCATCCTCGCACACGGGCTGCGCTTCTTCACGCGCTGGGTGTACTGCTGGGACCTCCTTATCTGCATCCTGTCCTACATCCAGATCGGCCTCAACACGACCCGCACCCACCAGGTCCCCTTCAACATGAACGTGCTGCGCGTGCTGCGCGCCGGCCGCATCGTCCACCTGCTCAACCTCAGTCTGCCTTTCTCGACACACTTCACGCTGTTCCACGAGGTGCTGAAGGCGTCCGTGCCCGGGCTGGTCAGCGTCACGTTCATCTACATGATCGCCGTGTACGTCTTCGCAATTCTGGGGCTGCACTTCCTCGGCTATATCGTCCCCTACAGCGGCAACTACATCGACGGCACCTACAACAACTTCGCCACCTTTGTGAACTCGCTCATCATGGTTTTCCGCCTCTCGACGCTACAGGACTGGGCCACGATGCTGCGGGCGAGCATGGACCACGGCGACTACTGCAGCCGTGCCAGCAAACGCTGTGGTCCGACGAACTGGGCACCGGTGTACTACATCCCAATCGTCATCTGCTTCTTCCTGATGCTTAGCACCATGTACATGGCGGTGATCCTCGACAAGTACATCGCTGTGGTACGCATGCACGCATCGGTGACCCGCCTCGACGACCTGCGCCGCTTCTGCAAACTGTGGGCGAGGCGGGACCCGAACAGCACCATGTGGCTCGCCTCGTCCGCGCTACCGGCGCTGCTGGAGGAGCTGCGTCTGCCGCTGGGCGTCAGCGACCGCCACAACCGGCTGGAGGTGATGCAGCTGCTGCGCGAGTACAATATCCCGGATCACAACGGCCTCGTTTACTACTACGAGGTGCTGATGCCTCTGGCCCGGCGTGTCATGGCGATGGCTTTCAACGAGGCGCAGGACGCCCAGACCACCGGTGGCCAGGCCCCGAGTGAGATTGCCTGGCGGCTGTCAGAGCGCTCGTTAGGCGCGCTGCCGCCCTCTTTTGCGAAGGTGGAGCCGAGCCGCGTCACGGTGGCGGAGCAGTACGCGGCGGCCTTTGTGCAGGCGGCCTACCGCCGCGACCGCGCTATGCGCAACTTCTACGTGGCCAAGTCGGAGTTCTGGCGTCTGGGCCGGCAGGCCTGTGATGAGCAGGGCGCGCCGTACGCAAATTACGGTTTCGGCAAGACGTCGCTCGCCGGGCCGGACCCGCGCGAGGAGGGGCAGCGGCGCGGCTTCTACGTGCCGAAGGACGCCACGCTGGCGAACTCGGCGGCTGGGCGCACCTACGCCGATCCCGTGGCTGCCCGCGTTGCCGCAATGCGGGAGTCGATGGGGGCGCCGCGGCCAGCCGGAGAAGCGGAGCCGTCGACGCTGCTGCCGGCCGTGTACCGTTCCGCCATCTTTCCGGAAGAGAAGCGATTCGGCCCGGGCGCCCCGGACGCCATTCGCCGCTACGAACGCCGCGACGAGAAGCTGGAGCGCAAGCGGGCCCAGGAGGCACAGGAGCGGGAGCAGTATGAGCGCAGCCGCACGGGCAGCCCAGCACGCGCATTTGATCGCGGCGGTGGCGACGAGGATGGCGCGGCCAGTTCAACGGCCGAGGGCGCGGATGCGGACCACGGTCTCGACACGGATGCGCCGTACCGCGAGGGCACGCTCGAGTCGCAGTCGGTGATGCAGCCGAATCAGTACAATTTAGATCCGATGGACGTGAACTACCAGCCTCCGCTCGGCACGAATCCGGAGGAGCTGCGGCAGGACGAGCTCGACCGCCGTCTTAACACGACGGCTCCCTCAGCGTCGCCCGCAGCATTTTTAGAGGGTCCATTGCCAGGATACAACCAAGACGAGCTGTAAGAATGAGCATAGTGAATTGCTCCCTTTTTTGTGTGTGTCTTTCGCTTGAGTTTTTTTTTTTTTTACGTATGCGTCGTTTTCTGGTAAACTGCAGGACAGCGTTTTTTTTTTTTCCTTACATACATTACCGAATGGCGATGTGCCGAGTGCCGTTTTACTTTCCTTGCCTCACTTTTCTCTTCTTTTTCTTGGTTGATTCTAAAGCTTCGCAGGTTGTTTGGTGTGGTTGTCGTTGTTTTTTTTTCTTTTCTGTTTTCTTTTTTTTTTTTGTTTGTTTGTTTGTTTTACCTAGAATTGGTTTTTCTTGTCTTTATCATTGTTTCTTTCAAACACGTTTTTTTTTTTTCCATTCTCTCGTGTTTTACCTATGATAGGGTGTCAGCATAGTTTTGGTTGTTTTATCTTCTCTCTTCTTTTTTTTTTTTTTCCTGTTTTAACTGTTCTTTGTACGAAATGTTGTTTGCCGATTTTAAGGTGCGTGTGCGCTTCGTTGTGCTTCTGTCTCGTTGCGTCGATCGTCGCGTAAATATGCGCTTTGTGCTCCAAGTGTTAACGAGAAAGAGACAAGCCGAGAAAACGCACAGATCATTTCGCGAAGTGTATTTGCCGCTTTTTTTTTTTTTTTGCCTAAACACTCTTTTTACCTTTCTTAAACCGAAAACAACACAGCAAACCGTCTTCTCTGCTCGTCTTTTTTTTTTTTTTGTGTAGGAGGAAGCGAGAGTGTGAAAGGCAAAAAAAAAAAAAAAAGAAACAGGCTTCAAAGAAAGAAGCGAGTTTCTGGCGACAAGCGCATACTGTTGAGAAAAAGAACAAATGTGATTGCCTTGAACGCAAACGAGGAGGTGGCAAACTCTCTCGAGACTTTCTGAAGACCAGTTTTTTTTTTTCTTTTCTAGAGTTACTCTTGTTTTCTGAACTGCGGTTTCATGAACTCTGAAGAACAACAAATCACCGACAGACGTATTCCCACCAGAAAAAAAAAAAAAGCAAGAGAACAGAAAAGAGAAAAAAGGAACGATGTCCAAGTGTTCACAGTCTGGCAAAATGAGACTCACAGTTTTGTCGCAACGGAGCGCAGCAATTATCTGAATATCACTCCACGACATAAGTCTGTCGACGGAAGAGGTACGCTTCTCCGGCTCATCGTGGATTACATGAGTGGTCTAGGCGACGACTTTTGATGACCCAATTGTCTTTTATCTGCAGGCTAACATACGAAGTTTGCTGTTGCATGCAAGGCTCTTTTTTTTTTTTCCTGTTTTTTTTTTTTCATTCATTGTTCGTGCCGCCATGTGTGCGCCACTGCCTGTAGCTGTTTCGTGCGCAGTGCATAACAGCGTTTTTTTTTTTGTTTTGGAGTCCCTCAAGCAACAACCTCTTTCTTAAAAAAAAAAAAAAGAAAACACTGCAAAAACACATCTTCCAGTGAAGGCATTACTCAATTGCATTTACCTACTCTCCTTGTTCTCACCGCTCTTTTTTTTTTTTGTGTGTGTGTGTGTGTATGCGCTTCTTTGGTCTCTTGATAACACTTCAATATCCCCCTTCGTTTATTACATGTTGTCACACAAAAAAGCAAACTTAATGGGGGAAAAAACAAAAGAAAAACAAAAAAAAAATACAACTTGTCGCTCCTGAGAGTCTACACCTCTGTATTCGTTTTCTAATTAACAATTCAAACTCCGTTTGCTGTCCGGTGCTTCTTTTCTTTTCTTCTCAGGCAAGTCGCTCAGCGGGTGATCAGCCAGCGCCAGAGCGACGGTGGTCTTTTCTGCGTCTCCCTTTAATGCGACGGAAAGAGCTGGAAGCACTTGCGACCGCTTGGCTTTCTCGACATACATACATATACATATAATATATATGTATATTTCTCTCTTTTAGTTGTTCTGACCATATTTTTCTCTAACATAAAAAAAAAAAGAAAAAGTCGCTGACCGAGGCAGAAAGGCAAACACTCACAAACGCGCGCACGCAGAGTTCTTGTCTACCTGACACCGCTGATTCGGGTGCTCACTTAGCAGCGTTCAAAACGCGCAGATTCACGTAAACGGCTATCCTGAGGGTAAAGGTAAGAAAGAGAAGGGAAAAGAACTACAACTTTTGCAGCACAATGGCTAGCGTAACCGACCTTTTGATGGCTCTCGGCAGCCCTGACCCCTCGGTGCGTGTGCCGGCGGAGACGGCGGTGAGCAACGCCAAGGAGACCAACCTTGCGTCCTTCATGATTACGATGCTGCAGGAGTTCTGCGACGAGTCGAAGCCGACCTTCGCGCGTAACATGGCCGGCACGCTATTGAAAAATGCCGTGGCGCCGTCGTTTCGCGAGGTGGCCGCGCGTCGCGCGTTGCAAGAGCGCTGGCGGGCCCTGCCGGCGGAGGTGCGGCAGCAGGTCAAGAACGAGGTTCTGGGTGCTCTCGGCAGCCCCAGCCGCGAGGTGCGCACGGTCGCCTCAAACATCATCGGCAGCCTCGCCCGGATTGAACTGCCGTCTGGCGAGTGGCCGCAGTTGATCCGTATTCTCGTGGACGCCGCAAACTCGCCCGCGGAGCAGCACCAGGAGGCCGCGCTGACCGCCATTGGGTACATCTGCGAGGAGGGCAAGGACCACGAGGAGATGGAGGAGGCGCTGAAGCCCAGCACGACGGAGATCCTCTCTGCCATCTTGCAGTGCATGCAGAGCCCTAACGAAGAGGTCAAGTTTAGCGCCACGAATGCGCTATGCAACGCGATGGAGTACATCCACGGCAACATGGAGGTGCAGGAGCAGCGCGCCTTCCTCGTCACCGCGCTGTGTGCGACAGCCAAGTCGTCTACCTCGTCCCGGACCCGCGAGCGCGCAATGGAGAGCCTGGTGAAGGTGGCGGAGATCTATTACTCCACGCTGCCTGAGTACATCAGCCAGCTGCACGAGATCACGACGAGCGCCATCTTCCACGACGAGGAGCTTGTCGGGCTCCAGGCGATTCAGTTTTGGATCTCCATCTGCGAGGTGGAGCGCGACATGAAGGAGGACGGTGACGTGGGCCAGTCGCTGAACTATGGTGCGCAGGGCCTCACGTTTCTTGTGGACATCTGCAAAGAGCTGCTGGTGCGGCAGGAGGAGGGGCAGACCGAGGACGACTGGAATCTCTCCGTGGCTGGTGGCAAGCTGCTGCAGAGCCTCGCCGAGGCCGTCGGTGCACCGGTGCAGGCACCGGTGATGCAGTTCGTTTACGCGAACATCAACAGCACGAACTGGCGCGAGCGCGAGGCGGCGGTGATGGCGTTTGGCTGCATCATCGGCGTGCAGGACGACGCCGGTCAGGAGGCGATTCAAGACACCGTAGCGCAGGCTGTTCCGGGGTTGCTGGAGTACCTGCGCGACTCCAACGAGATGGTGGCGGACACGAGCGCCTGGGTGCTGGCCATCGTGTGTGAGAACTTCGTCGATGTTTTTCTCTCCAACCCGGAGCAGCTGCAACGGCTTATGAACGACGTGGGCCCATTAATCGGCGGCGCCAACCCGCACATGGGCGTCCGTGCGTGCCACATCGTCAACAACATCGCCCTCGCCTACGAGGAGGAGGAGAACCAGGCGACGAACGAGATCTCGCGCTACTACGGCGACCTCGTCGACGTGCTGCTGCGCGCCATTGACAACGGCAGCACGTCGGAGTTTAAGAGCGCCGCGCAGGAAACGCTGAACGCGCTGGTGGACGCCGCGGCGAACGACTGCCGGGACGCGTATCTGTCGAAGCTGCCGACGCAGCTGCTGGAGCGCATGGGTGCACAGCTGGTCGCCCTGCAGCAGCCCGGCGGTGACAACGTCGAGGCGGAGACGATGATAGGGCTGCTGTGCGGTGCCCTCTCCGCCCTCGCCCGTAAACTGGACCAAGCCTTCATTCCCTTCATGAGCAACGCGATGCAAGCACTGATTCACCTGCTAAACCTGCTAACGGACTACGTGCAGGACGAGGCACTCGTGGCGATCGGCAGCATCGCGTATGTGGCGAAGGAGAACATGGCTCCCTATCTGCCACAGGTGGTCCCGTACGTGCTGCGGGCGCTCCAGGCCTTTGATGAGCCGGATAGCATTTATGGCGTCGTGGCCGCCGTCGGTGACCTTAGTCTCTCCTGCCCACGGTCTATGCTACCCTTTGAGTCAGATGTAATGAACACGCTGTACAGTAATCTCGTTAACCCCGAGGTCGATCGCGAGCTCAAGTGCTCGTTTCTCAGCTGCTTCAGCGATTTTGTGCTGAACGTGCTGGGCGGGGAACGCTTTGCGCCGTATATGCCGACACTCATGCCGCTAGTCAATGAGCTCTTCCGGGCTAGCTGCCAGATCGACATCCGCGGCGACCCGGACAGCGAGGAATACGTGATGTCGCTGTGGGAGAGCACCGCCTCCTTCTACTCCTCCATCACGCAATGCTTCAAGAACACCGATGTCGACTCTCTCGCACCCTATCTGGCGAACATTCTCAACTTCGCCCTTTACGCCGCCGCCAACGCGGGCGACTTTTCGGAGACGCAGATGGCGGCGCTCATGGTGATTGGCGACATGGCCTCGGTGCTGCGCCACGCACCGAGTCAGCAATTGCGGCAGCAGGCCAAGTCGGCGCTGCTCACCCCGGCTGTAAGCGGCGTGCTGCAGCAAGCGATGCAGAACGCTAGCTCGGAGGACATGGCAAAGCAGATGCGCTGGATTCGCAACCAGCTGACGAACCTGGAGCGCTCGTGAGAAGAAGAGAAAAAGAAAATGGCGGAGTAGAAGGAGGGAGAAAAAAGGAAAAAGAAGGTGAGAGCCGCGTTTTTTTTTTTTTCAGATAAAGTGGGTTGCGCGGTCTCCGTTGTATGACGGAAGCTCAGAACCGCACTCAGAACACACCTGAGTTTTTTTTTTTTTTATTTCTCAGTGTTCTCAACGGAGGACGAAGGAACGCAAAGCGAGCCTCAAAGCGATTTCAGGTCATTCCAGAAGACTAACAAGCTCTATTTTCTTTTTTTTTTTTTAGCAGCATCAGGACGCCTCTAGCACTATTTGTAGTTTTTGTTTTCCTCTTCACGGTGCTAAGCAGTTGTGCGCAGCTGTAATTTCCTCGTTTAAGCAACTGTTTTCTTTTTGGATTTCCTTTTTTTTTTTCTCGGTGCTGGGTCTTCGTCGTGAGAGGCTCCACGTTTTTGTATTGGCGACAGAACGCGTGAGAGGGTATACCTAGTGTCGGCTTTTTTTTTTTTAGTCAGACGAGAGGCACGACTAGTAAGGCACAAAATGATGTTTGCCTGCAAGTCGACGCTTTTTTTTTTTTGTTGAGGAGCTTTCGTGCTGTACAAGGAAGCACGCCGCTTTCGCCATGGGCTTCGTCATGAATCGCTTGTTATTGTTATCTACGTAGACATGAAGGGAGCTATTAATCCCTCCTTCCACAAAAAAAAAAAAAAGAGTGAATGATACGGTGGCTCTCTTTCTTTTTTGTTGTTGTCTTCTTTTTTTTTTGCATTTTGAATTGTGAGCGAAGCTCTTTGTCCACTTTCTTGTTTGAAGTGTCTTTGATTTAACTAAACCAACCATCTCCCTTGCTAAAAAAAAAAAAAAAAAGAAGAAGAAGAAGAAGATAAAAGAACAAAAAAGAGAAGTGAAAAAAAAAAAAGGAGGTAGTGAGAGGGGGATTTTCAATCCGAACTTGAATGGCGATGCTATGTAAACAAAACATGTGTTATGGATACTAACGGAAAAAAGGTACCATCATTGAAAGGAATAACATTGTTAACGCTGTTTTCCTTCCTTTCCTCCGGAAAGAGGCAACGTTGCATCGCAATGTGGACGCGAAGCTGAGGATCTGAACAGCTAAGCTGTCAATTTTTTTTTACTGGTACGAACGCGTGCTTTTCTTCTTCATTACGCATACCTTTTTGAAACTCTCTTCCTCGGCTCTCTCTCTTTGTGTCTCAAAACGACCGTCTCCTGTTCGGCACCTAAAACCACAACCGATCTTTTTCTCGCAGGAAGTCTGTTGGTTTGTTATTGGACACGGTCAACCTAAACTCTGCACATCCGCCCTCTCTCTAAAGTTAGCTCTCTTTTCTTTCTTTTTTTTGTCTGCTAAGAAAAAACAGTTCGCGCTGCTGACACCACCTTTTAAATCTCACGTTTCCTCTTCAGCGTTCTTGTCGACACTTCCTATGTTCTTTTTTTTTTTTTTTTTTGCACTCCTTTTCTTCTTTAATGCGGCGCTTCCCGCATGATTCCAAAAAGTCAAAAACCAGAGGTTCTCTCTTTCGCAAGCGGTGCAAGCTGCTTGTCGTCTTGCTGCTTCTTTTCATCTTGGCGTTGATCTATACTGTGCTCAACGCAAATGCGTCCTCGCTGTTTGACGATGAGCCAGAAATTACCAAACCCGCGCCGGTAAGAAACAGCAACAAGACAGCACCTTCCGACCGCACGCTGTACTTCGATGAAAACCTCACGCGGTTTGGGGAACGGTATATCAGCCTGGAGGACTTCTTCGACTGCCTCGATGCACGCCTCAATGTGGACCACCGCACCAAGACGGAGCGCGCCTTTACCAACGCGAACGTGACGATCCCCTACCTGGTGCTGCCGGTGACGGTGGAGCAGGGCGACATGAAGGCGCTGATGTGCAACCTGACGGTGCAGATCCGGCACCTGATGTATGTGCAGAACGGCGGTGTGGGCAGCATGACTGCGTTCCTGGACCACGTGCAGGCTGCGTTCGCGTTCACGTCGCGGCTGAAGCTGCCGCGGATGCCGCAGAACTACGGCTACTCGGTGGCGCTGAACGTTGCGATGCGCGACGCGCTGTCGCTGCCGTTCGACGAGGTGCCGTTCCTGATGATGGCGAACAACGACGTGCAGATCCCCGGTGGGATGCTGGAGGCCGGGCTGCCGCAGATGTACGTGCACTCGCTTGCTGGCCGTGCACGTGTGGCGGAGCTGGAGGCTGAGGTGGCGACGGAGCCGAACGAGTACACGCCTGTGCGGTTCCGCGACGTGCCGCTGCGCTCGACGGACGGCCGCCACTTGCTTGTGACGTCGCGGCTGCTGCCTGATCGGATCCGCTACCAGTCGAAGGCGGAGCGCCGCACCGCCTTTGCGGACTACTACGGCGCGCTGCATCCAGACGCGTCAGACCAAACAGCGTTTTGGGGTCTGTCGCGCCTTGCGATGGAGGTGACGGGCTACTTTGACGAGAACTGCTACCCAGCGTACTACGAGGACACGGACTACCTGCGCCGGATGTGGCTGCTGGGCTTCATGAGCCTGCGAATTAAAGGGTTTGAGGGCACGCCGCTGCGTCACATTGGCGGTGGCTCCATCTTATCTGTAAAGCCGTTTGCTGCTGCTCCGCAGTTTGGGGACGTCCTGCCCTTTATTTTAGGCACTGTGTACGTTGTCCAGCTCTCTTTCTCCGGTAAGTACATGGCAGCCAAATATCGTCCTACCGATGCCCGGTGGCTGGACTCCGCGATAGACGAGCCGTATCCAGGTAACGACATGCCCCTTGATGCGTATGTACTGGATGAGGAGCGCAACGCTGCAATTACCGAAGTGCAACGTGTGGCGGTCATGTACTACAAAATAGTAGACGCTGGCGTTGTACTGGGCGCTCGAACGCCACTGGCATACGTGCAGAAGAGTAATTCGACGCTCTACCGCAAGCTATCGGAGGCGATGCTGGATGGAGCCGAATACTATCGATATGCAAGTGCGCTGCGGTTGCTGCCCTCGTTGCAATAAGCCGAGCTGTCGGGTGTCTTCTGTTTTTTTTTTTTTTCGGTGCTATATGAACGTGGTCGGCAACGAGGTACGGGGAGGGACGGAACGGAAGAAGTGCCTAAGCGTTTCTTTTACGTGGAGTCACGGGAGCTTCGTCGAAGTAGCTTTTGCTCTCCGGTTGTTGTTGTTGGCTGCCAAACTACTTCGGCGTTTCTTAGTTGGCCTTCTAGTGTTTTCGTAAAGTCATCTTTTTTTTTTTGTTTCGATTAAGTACGGCAACAGTTCTAAAGTAGTTAAGGCGTACGGATGTGTTTGTGAAACTGTGTAAGCATGTTGATTATGTGCTTGAGCTTTCTCCGTGTGCTGCTTTTTTTTTTTCGAAGAGGGAATAAGGCATACCGTGTTGCGGCTTGCACATCTTTTCGCTTTTTCTTCTTCTTTTTTTTTTCAATGCTGAAACAGTACTCCTGTAACCAGAGCAGCCAAAGCTCGTGAATTTCTAATTTCTTTTCTTAAGTACAAAAAAACAGTCCTCGGCAACATTTTTTTGCCTATCAAACATTGCTTTTCCCCTTTTTTATTAGTACCACACTATCTGCTACCGTTTACTCAGCAACACGACACCAGCGTATGACGTCCATTAAGTTGCTGGACCCATAAGAGCTTCTTTTTTTTTTTTTTAAGTGGGACGGAGCTCGATACGACGAATAACGTAAATGAGAAGGCAGCGCCACCAGTATTTTAGGTTTTGGAGGGATCCATGAGTAAGTTAAAGCTGCGTATTTCCAACTAAAGACCGCCTTTTTTTTTCCCATTTCTTTCAGTGCTTTTTCTTTTTCGGTTTGTGATAATTCAGCTATCGGCGCGGAGCTTTTGGAGCCACTTTTATGGCTCGAATAAGCAAGTTCTCTTTCCCCTTTTAGCGGTGTACGCTGCGACCCGCACCAAACAGAAGAGAGAAGAGAAAGAAGAAGAAGAAGAGAAAAAAAAAAAAAGAGAATGATAGAAGAAAAGTGTTTAGTTCTGCTTGCCTTTCTACCCGGTGGAACAATGCAAAAATAAAATGAAACCCCCCCCCCGTTGTACACTTGTATTTACTTACAACTGCAAAGAAACACACTAATACCTCTCCTTTTCCCCCTTTTTATCTTCTTTTTTTTTTTCCTGTTGGCCTATATAAAGGAAAAGAAAAGAGAATCAACTGCTTTTTTCTGCAATTGCTGGACACACATGCAAATTTGTTCTTTGCCGACAGCACATTTCTTCAACTTGTGTGCGTTCGCCTTTGTGGAAGAAATCACGACCTTAGTAGCTCTTTACAAAAGCGCCCTTACGACTTCCACTGTATCCTCGTTTTGAAGTAGAACCTATTGCTCTTTTTTTTTGTTGTTCAAGTACGGTAGATGCGCAAAAAGCCTCGTCGTTGTGGCCGCCGCCTTGCGTTGGCGGCCGCATTGTTACTTCTGTTTGCGCTGCTAGAGTGCTTCATTCGTTATTCGGTGAGCTCTTTCATAGATGAAGACGAGAGGGACCCATTTACCCCTTACTTCGATAAAAACCTCACGCGGTTTGGGGAACGGTATATCAGCCTGGAGGACTTCTTCGACTGCCTCGATGCACGCCTCAATGTGGACCACCGCACCAAGACGGAGCGCGCCTTTACCAACGCGAACGTGACGATCCCCTACCTGGTGCTGCCGGTGACGGTGGAGCAGGGCGACATGAAGGCGCTGATGTGCAACCTGACGGTGCAGATCCGGCACCTGATGTATGTGCAGAACGGCGGTGTGGGCAGCATGACTGCGTTCCTGGACCACGTGCAGGCTGCGTTCGCGTTCACGTCGCGGCTGAAGCTGCCGCGGATGCCGCAGAACTACGGCTACTCGGTGGCGCTGAACGTTGCGATGCGCGACGCGCTGTCGCTGCCGTTCGACGAGGTGCCGTTCCTGATGATGGCGAACAACGACGTGCGGATCCCCGGTGGGATGCTGGAGGCCGGGCTGCCGCAGATGTACGTGCACTCGCTTGCTGGCCGTGCACGTGTGGCGGAACTGGAGGCTGAGGTGGCGACGGAGCCGAACGAGTACACGCCTGTGCGGTTCCGCGACGTGCCGCTGCGCTCGACGGACGGCCGCCACTTGCTTGTGACGTCGCGGCTGCTGCCTGATCGGATCCGCTACCAGTCGAAGGCGGAGCGCCGCACCGCCTTTGCGGACTACTACGGCGCGCTGCATCCAGACGCGTCAGACCAAACAGCGTTTTGGGGTCTGTCGCGCCTTGCGATGGAGGTGACGGGCTACTTTGACGAGAACTGCTACCCAGCGTACTACGAGGACACGGACTACCTGCGCCGGATGTGGCTGCTGGGCTTCATGAGCCTGCGAATTAAAGGGTTTGAGGGCACGCCGCTGCGTCACATTGGCGGTGGCTCCATTCTAGCGGTGAAGAACTTCCAGCCAGCTGCAAAGTTTCGCGATGTTCCACCGTTCATTCGGGGGTCGAAGTACGTGCTTAACCGTCAGTATGCTGCGGGGTATACGTACACGAAGTACGGTCTGAAAGGTGGCGGCTGGCCGGACCGTGGGATGAAAGAACCGTATCCGCACGAACGCCTGCCTCTAGACGTGTACGTTTTGAACGTAAATCATAACCTTGTCCTTACGGAGTTGCAGCGTTTGTCCATTTTGTTCCACAGCATTCCGAATCCACAGCTGACGCTAAATGTGCGTACACCGCTCGAACTGCTGGAGCAACGCAACGCGTCGCTTGTGCCTGCCCTTGATTCGTACCTGTGGAACAGTACAGAGATTTACCATAACGGTAACTCGCTTCGGTTGCTGTCTTATGTTCTGTAATTTTAATCTTCTTCTTTTTTTTTTTTTAATAGAGTTTATTTGCAGTTCGTTTACCTCCCACCCCGCCCTCTCACTGTTTTTTTCTGGGTTGGTTGCAGTGTTGCGCTGCGAAAAGCATGAGGAAATGGGGTACTACCTTTTCGCCTCCCTTCGTGTCACTCACACAGTAGCCAAAGCTCAAAGGGGAAAATGTAACATAGTGCTTAGCGATTTTTTTTTGCCTCTTGACAGAAATGCGCTGCTTTGATGCAGCGGTGTATACATGTGTATATACATGTATCTTTTTTTTTTTTTTTTGCAGAGGATGACACACTGCCTTTAAGTGCGTAGAGTTCCAGCTTTTTTACTGCGCGTACAGAGAGTTGTATGCTCAGTGGCATCACCATCTTTCCTCCCCCCTTTCCATCCCTTCTTTTCTTTTTTTTTTTTCTCCTCCCCTTACTTATACCAGTGCTCTCACGTACTTCACAAACGCTGCTCGAGGGGAAAAAGAAAAACAAGGAAAAAGAGAGAGGAAGTAAAGGAGCATTCAGAAACAGCACCGAAGCTTTTTTTTTTTTTCCACAGAGGACACTCGTCACTTGTGTAACACCTGCAACACGGTTGCAGTGTTTAGCCACGTATACACAAACACCGACACCGCAAACTCGTTGGCAATGGATATAATCCCTCCCGAGTACGACGAGGTCACGAAGGAGCGCGTGTACCGCCAGGAATGGCTCGAGCACTTTCACTACATCGGCTTCGAGGCTGCGATGCGCGACTTTCCCGCGCAATACCACGCGTTGTTCCCTCACGGGCACCAACGACCGCCGCCACTGCCGCGCACCACCCAGCCTCCTGCTGTGGATTCCTTGCCGATGGAGCATGACGCAAAGGAAGGGGGCGCACGCGCGGCTTCGGTGGCTTCGTCGCCCTCGTCCGCCGGCTCCTCAGCGTCGATGAATGCGCAGGAAGGTTCGCGCCCGGTGACAGAATCGGAACGCTGTGACACTCGCGACCCCCGCAGTGTCCGGGACCGACGCCCGTACGTCAGCCGCCGCGATGACCACCGCCGTAGTACACGGGACCGCCGCAGCGACAGCGACGACGACGACGACAAGGGTGGCAGAGAAGGCAAGCGGCACACCCGCCACCGCCACCACCGTAGTGACTCGCCGCACCGCAGCACCCATCACCACAGCAGCAGCCGTCGACGACGCCGCAGCGCCGAACGTGAGGACCGGCAAGGGCGGTACGCCACCTCGCGCGACGACGACAGCAGGCGGTATCATCGCGAGGCGGAGCCGGCGTCGTCACGCAGTCGTGTCTACAACGACCGCCGCGAGGACGCCTTGCGCCGACGGGAGTTAAACCATAGGCGTTAAGGGGGAGAGGGAGAGATGGAGGGAGGAAGTAAATAACAGAAGAGAATTGGCGGAACTGACCAGCGTTGGCATTGCTTTAGCTAGGCAAAAGTGTGAATATGAGGAGAAACAAAAAAGGAAGTTGTCGTGTATACTTCCTCTTTTTTTTTTTTTGTTGTTACTGTGCATTATAGAATTTAAAAACAGAGAGAAAAAAAAGAAAAAGAGTCGCCTCTTTTTTTTTTTGTTCTCTGCGAGACAGGAATGCGCACGGAAAGTGGGAAGGAACACCCCGCATGGGGCGCTGGATGCGAAGCGTGCTGCTTCGTGCTCTTTCTCGAAGACCGAAAATAAGGCTGCTGGCTCTTTTTGTATATGCGTGCGTGTGTGTATGTGCGCTTCGTAGAGAAGGTGGCAACTGTTTGACCAGCTCTTTGCTACCTTATTGCTGACGTTTTTTTTTTCTTTTGGTCCTTGTGTAGTTTTATTAATGCACATTCACTAACTGAGTGCAAAAACAGAACTTCTCCGCTTTTCTATTATAGTAAAGAAAACCAAACGAGTTTATTCGTTCCGACAACAAACAGAGCTTCCATTTTCAGTGGCTCCATGCGTCTTTTCTTAAAGTGTGCATGCCTTCTTGTAGCGGCGACCTGCTCAATTACAGCAGCAGCAAGAGCCTTCTCGTATTCTCCTATTTACTGAACTCCACTCACCTTCGACTCAATCAAGCAGCGATTTACTGTAACGCGCCTTTTATTCCTGACAGTTCAAGGAGGAAAAACGAGAGAAAATAGCATGGATCGTACTCTCGGATCCAAAAAAGTGCCACTCGCGCAGGACTGTGGTATGCGTTGCCATCCTAATGTTCATTTTCATCCCCGTTATCAGTCTCTATCACGTGTTCTCGCAGGACGATGGTGGCGCGCAATCTGCACACCAGCTTTTCTGCGGCGACAGGCGAAGCGACGTGCGCGGTGGCTCTTTTCACTGCTCGTCATTTTCTTACCGTGCGCTTTGGTGCTTATTTTTATTTTCTCCGTTGATCTCGATCTCACGCAACAGGGCAACCAGGACAACAGCGGCACGTTTGGCCTGTTGAGCTCTCCCCAGCAGGCGTTGCTCGTGGAGGACGAAATAGACGAGAAGGTGCTGCGGCCTCACTTGACGCATGGCACCGATGTATGTCTGGTGTGTGCAGAGGGCCACGTTCTTTTCCGCTCCGGTGTAGGCGTGACAGACATGGCTGACCACAACGACAACCTCGACGGTGGCGGGAAAAACACTGCAGCAACGACAGCTCAGAGGACAGGTGCTCAAGACTTCACGGTGTGTGCGGAGTCGGTGGAGGCACGCGCAGCGGCTGCGGTGGTGTCGCCGTCGCAGCATCGCCGCCTCCTCCTCCGCACTCCCCACGACTGCGTTGCACGGCTCCATAATTTGGGTCTGCTGCGGTCGCCACGCGCCACCGAGACAGCAGAAGCACCAGAGCACAATACTTCGTGTGTACACCTCCGCGTGGCGCTGCACGTGCTGGCAGGAGACGCTGTCATCGCCCCTGTGCGGTGCAGCGCTGTCGTCGCACAGCTGCATCGGTCACATGAAGGAGAACACAACAACACGCCGCCCGTAGAACTTACCACGCCGCGGCTGACGGTGTGGCCCGTGCGTCTCCCCACAACCGCCCTGACACAATCGGAAAGAGAGAGCAGTGGAAAAGGTGAAAAGGTGCATCACAGCGGCGGCAATAGCAGCAGCAAAGGTGGCATGCCGCTGTACTTTGGCACTGCAGCGGTGAAAGACACGGACGTGGACAGCGATGTGTCGCCGCCGTCGTCGATCGAGCTTCTCGACACCTTGGATGGGATCGTGGTGCACTTCCCCTCCCCCAGCACCCTTTCAGAGAAGCGTGTGGCACCAGCACCGGACCTGCACTGCCCTCTGCACTTCCTCACCGTGCGGTTGGGCCGCTTCGGGCGACATCACAACCAGTTGCAGGAGGTGCTCAACGGTTTGGCGCTGGCGGCGCGGCTGAATCGCACGTTTCTCGTTCCACCCTTTGTTCCAAAGCTCTATATCAGCTTTTTGAAACTCGACTCACAGATCCTGTACGGCTGGCACACGCTGCGGGAGGTGGGCCGCTACTGCCTCCTGACCTACACGGAGGCGCGGCCCGTTTTGCGCAAGTTGTATACGAACGCCACCAACACGACAGTTGCTGCGTCGATGGAAGCGGCGATGACCATGGCCCGCGTGCACTTCGCGACGGACGCCACGGCGCAGGCAGCGTGGCACGTAACATCGGAGTGGGAACGGCGCGTCTGGGGCTACCTTCCACGATTGCCCTTGATCGCCACCAACAAAACAAGCGCGTCGACCGCCGTTGCGTCTGCAACAGCGTTTTACGACGGAGATGAGTGGTTTGCCTGTGGCGTCCGCAAGACGCGAAGTGGACAGGCCCTCCTTCGCCATCGTGTCGGAGGAGATAGCGGCGGCGTAGAAGGAGGGAAAGAGAAGGAGGAGAAGGACGAGGCGGCGTTGCTTTTCCGCGAAGTGCACGGCCCCCTCACCAATGCCGACCTGCACCTCGACAGAGACGCAACCGGGACGTGCTGGGAGAATTATCGAACAGGCGTGCAGGCGCTCATGACAAAGTACGGCGGGGCTGCGCGGCGACGCCTCGAGGGCCGCTACGCGTTCAACCAGCCGGACTTGGTGGTGCTGTCCAGCGCGACGGCCTTTCACGCGCGTCCGCGACTGGAGGAGATGACGCGCCTACTGGGCCTGCTCCGGCCTTCCCCGTATATCATATCCGAGGTAGGCAGATTTTATCGTCTCTGGGCACGACAATATCAGTGGCCACCCTACACCAATCCCAAGCGCATCTTCAACGACTGCCTGCAGCCGTGGCGGCTACGCGGTGTCATTGGCCTGCACGTGCGCCGCCGCGAGCTGACGTGTCGGCGGGAGGCGGAGCACCCGAGTCAAACAATTCTCGCGCTCACGGAAGGGCGCTACGTGCTTGACGGTACGGTGCATCGGAAGGAGGAGCAGGCGGCAGCCGCAGTGGAGCCCCCGCCACTGCTGAACTCCACCGTGGCGCGGCTCGTCAGCGACTGCGTGTGGGACGTGCGGACGCTGCTTCATCTCTTTGATCAATACTCGCGTTGGATGACGGCGCAGAGAGAGGCAGAAGAAGAGGGGAGTCGTCGAGGGCACCATCGTCACGGCACTACCGCGGAAGAGGGCAGCGACGCAACTGCGGCGGCGGCGGCGGAGCTGACGAAAAGAAGCGGGGCGACAACAACGATATCACCTCGGCGCTACACTAGCTTCATCGCCTACGACGAGCAGGCAGGCCCAATTGGGCAAGAGATGGAGGTGGCGCTGCAGCGTCGCTACCACCCCTCGGCGAAGGAGCTGCTGGCGGATGGGATACGGCCGTCCTTCACGGCCGTCTACGACCGCCGATCTCGCGTCAGCTTCCGCGAGGAATACGAGTACGTGCGAGGCCTCCTTAAGGCACCCGCGGTGGACCCGACGAACGCCACAGCGGTGGAGGAGGCGGCAGGGTGGAAGATGGACCGCCTGATTGCGCTGCTGTACTCGCTCGCGGAGGAGGAGCTGATGAGCGTGGCCTTCGACTTTTTTATGCTGAGCAACACCGAGGTGTTTCGTGGCAATACTCTTTCAAGTTTCTCCGTCAATGTATGCGTTCGCCGGTGGGGACGGGGACTGCCCTGCCACGGCGTGATGGCTGGCTACTACGAGACATTATATAAGGGCTTTCCATAAAAACGCGAGGGGAGCCCCACATCTTCTCAACGTTCATACTTTTTTTTTTTTCGAATCCGCATCACAAGCCAGACTTCTACTTGCGGACACATCACACACAAACATTAAAAAAAAAAAAAATGGCGCAGCAGCATCAAAAACACAAAAAAAAAAAGAGAAAAGAATGTGAACTTTAGACGCAAAGGGGACGTTATAAAAGCGTCGATGGGAGGGGGAAAAAAAAAAAGCACCGGCGGGCTCAGACAACTGGAGACGTTGCAACCTGTATTTTTCTTTCTTCTTCTTCTTCCCTCCCTTTTTTTTTTTCCGAAAATCGTGAAGACGAGAGGGGGGGGGGGAAAAAAAAAGCAGAGTTTCTCTCTCTCATCACCTGCAGCTCTTCTTCCACTTCAGATCAACTTCCGTTCCCGCTACTGCTCCCTTCTTTTTTTCTCTTTTTTTTTTTTCCTGGGCATCTTGAAGTACATCTGTTTTTTTTTTTTTCCTCTCTTTCCTCTTTCTTAAGTGAATAATCGTGCGCATTTAGATTATTGGAACACTTTAGACTTTTTTTTTTGTTGTTTCATTTGATGGGCTTTAGAAAGAAAGAGAACAAAAGCGAGACAGCAGATGCGACGTCATCGACCACTAAGCACTTTTTACGCAGCTCGTGAGGAAGAGACCGCAGCATCATTCGAGACTGCTTCCCGCAATAACAACAACAACAACAACAACGAAGGTTCTTTTCGTGACTCAACGCATCCACTAAGCACAAGAAAGTTCTCCACCTGGAGCGGAAACGAAGTTGAAAGCAGTGATTCACGCACAAGCAGCCGAGAGGATAGGAAGCGCAACATCCACTCCTCACAAATCGACTGCTCTCCTATACCTTTTTACACGGAGCCGTCATCTTCCCTTGTCGTTCCGCCTACATCGTCGGGTGCGGTGAGCTCACCGAAAGCGTTTTACGACGGACCGTCGATGCAGGACGGCATACCCGCGCTGTTGCAGCAGCTCAGGAAATCGTCTTCGTCTTCCCCTGCTCTTGTTCGGGAAGCTGCGCTGAGAAAGCCCGAGCAGCGAAGCCGCTGTATAGCAGCCAGACCAGCAGCAGTCAGCGAGCGCTCATTAAGTGAGGCGGACAAGAAGAATCTCTCTACGGAGCTGACGGCGGACACGGCCATAGCGTCGCAGTCAATTGTTGTACCGCCGCAGAATAAGGCAAGGCAAGCCACCCTCACTGCCAAGGCTTCCGCTGCTTTTCGCGACAGCGGCGCTGGTAACGAGACACGTTTGCGAAGAAGCAATGTGACCATACCATGCGAAGTACGGCAGGCATCGAGCGAAAGCGTAGCAGAGCGCCTAATTGGCAGTCACGACTCGATCAACAGCACTTCTCCGGAGCACGCGGGTCAGCGAGGCGGAATGCGCTATGTAGTTGTGCAGCAGCCCGCCGCTGTCCATGTCGCCGCGTACGTGCCGCCGCCCTCGTCGCACTTGCCTGACGACGACACCGCCAGTTTCACGTCTGGGGCAGAATTGTCAGCATCTGAATCACAAGCCAACACGTCGACATTGCCTCGTGAAAACTCGTCGACAGGGAATTGCCGAAGTGTCAGTCGAGACAAGAGCAGCCGGCGAGGCAATAGTGACAGTGTCAGCAGTCACAGCGAAGGCAGTCATGACCTACACAACATGCGCAAACTCTACCGGCAGCCGCAGTCACAGCAGCAAGACCCAAGAAGAGATGCTCAGGCTCCGATGAAAAGCGATACTGCAGAGGCACCCAACACCAGCCGTAGCTTGACGAATAAAGCAATTGCTCCGCCAGTCCAAGCTCCGCCTGCACGTGTGGTCGACAGAGGCGGGATCAAAGAATCGGACAGCACCGCGCCATCCACGCATTCATCCATTGCGAATAGCGCGACGACACTTTCATCATCCACGCACGTTTCCCCTTCATGCATGCGCGACCTTTTTGCGTCCATCCTTGACAAGCCAACGACGCCCAAGACCAACAGCAGCCGCACAGATAGCGTCAGGGCGCACGAGTCGATGCTCTCGAGTGACGTAAACAGCACTTCTCAACCGCAGTGCGCAGCGGTGACGCCGTGTCCGTCCACCCACAGCCGTCACACTTCACGGCGTACCCGCATTGTTGCTTCCCCGCTCGCGTCGGTGCCAGCACCGCGGCCTGCAGTAGTGGTCGGTGCTGTGGAGAGCAGAGCTGCCAGCCCCGCTACAGCCCAACCAACGCATCGTAAACAGGCGAAAGTGAAATCGTTTTACTCAACCGCCCCAATCCCATCCGCGCCCTTCGCCGAAGCCGTTCTGGAGGGCGGAGACCCACTAGTGCTGCGACACACCATCCACTACCTCCTCGCAAAGGCGCGGCGACTGGAGGAGGAAAACGTGGTGTTGTGGCGTCAGACGCACAGCTGGAACCCTCAGCGGAGCCTCGCCCCACAAGACGACGCCATCGCTGCCGCCCCCATCTCCCCGCTGCCGTTTCGACCACGAAGGCGTGCGGCAGCGGCAGTGGGGCCTTCTCGGCCGACTCGTAAGTCCGTCTCCACGGGTGCACCGCCCGCACGCATGGTCGCTGCTGCTGGTTCGGCGGCCACGACCTCTCAGACGGAGGCGATGGAGACGGTGCAGCGGCAGGAAACGTCGTCCTCGCCGCGCGTCTTCGTCCAGCGCCAACGGCGGTCCGCGGCGGCTGGTCGATCGACGACCGCTTCTTCTGCTTCTTCTTCTCGACCTTCGCCGCTGCCTTCCCCGTCTGTGCCAGCGACGTCAACGCCATCGAGGTCGCCGCGCAGCACCGACGGCGACATCAGCGAAGGTGTCGGCAACACGCCCCTCGCTGCGGTACACCACAGCGTCACCGTCTCGTCTCCCTCTGCCGTGGCGGACACGACGACAGCGACCCAAACGCGCAGTGAGGCTTCCGTAACGAGGCCGGCCACCACGACTACAGCAGGAATGAGAACAAAGGCAAACCCCTTCACGACGCCGCAGACGCAGGTGAACGCGAGCACGCAGTCTAGCCCGCCTGGTCACCGTCTGCATCGCGAGGTGCAAACGGTGCAGCGTGCGGAGGCGGCGGTTCAGCATCAGCGCGTGTCGCGCGGCGCAGGGATGACTGCGGACTTCGCCTCGCAGTCGCCGTCCACCGGAATATCCGCCGTAGAAGCCGTCGTCAGCGGGGAGCGGGTCTCCGCGTTGCCGTCGCCAACGGTGGCAGTCGCCACCGGCAAGGCAGCGAGGGTCGGCAATGTGAAGTCGCTGCAGTCGTCGGTGCTGCGAACACCAATGCAGCGCAGCGTGCACCTCGGCGAACCCGTGGAGAAACCAGACGACATTTTTGCCGTCACGCCTCTCGCGTCGACTGTGCGGAGCCACCACAGCGTGGAAAGTCGCCGCTCGATGGGTTCGATTACGTCGCACGCCACCCCGTTGTACGTTTCTGCCCTCCAAACACCACCGCATCCCCACATCAGCAGTAGCGGTTCCCACCACTATCAGCACCAGCACCCAAAATCCAGCGTGGACGAGCGCGCGTCAACGGCGATGAATACGACCGCGCTGAACGCCTCCTTCAGCTCGCTCGGGCGTCCGTCTACCTACAACAAGCAGGTACAGACCGCCAGTATCCTCTCCCCAGCGGCGGAAGACGACAGCGACGGCGAGACGGCTCTCGACTCGAACATCGACGGCGGTGCGACCACGGCGTCAGCGGAGCGAACGTCCATCATCGAGTTGCACACATCTGCCGCGTACAACCGCAATACGGTGCGGCGGCTACGCGCCTACTGCAGCTCGCTCGAATCGGCACGACAGCAGCTGCGCCGTCTGGCAGCTACCTCCTTTCCCAATTCCTGTGCAGCGGCAGTTGCGGGATCACGCGGCTTTGCGTCGTCGAGCCGCTCATCCTCGCGTAGCAACTTTCCGCTGCCGCTGGCGCGAACGAGTGCGCCTTTCGAGAGGGCAGCCGCGGCAGCGGCTACGTCCGCGTCCTCTCAGCTGAGCCGACCCATTTTTCGCTCCGAGTACGCCGATCCGGAAGTGGATGCGACGTTGCACGACGTGGAAGAAACGCCGGCGATGGAGACGATGATCGTGCTGCAGGAGGATGGCAGTGGCACCGTGACGAAGCGCGTCGTGGACGGCTCCCCGTCGCGGGTGTCCGCCTCTGCGGGACGGTCACCTTCACACACAACCCACCTCCATCACCACCATCAGCAGCAGCAACAACAACAGGGCAATACCACGACGTCGTCTTTCGCGAGCTACAGCGGCTGGGAAGGGGAGGAAAACGTGTCCCCGTCGTTGCTGTCGTCGCTGCGGCCCTCGCCGCATGCACACCGGTCGCCTTTTTTTTTCCCCCGTGCCGGTGTCCGACGCGACAACCAGCGAGACTCGGCGAACAGCCATCGCGGCAACGACGGCGTCTCCAGCCCGTTCAACACGTCCCTGCGGAGTGACAGTAACATGAAGGACGTGATACCAAACGTGCATCTCGGTCCGTCACTGAGGTCCGACTCAGCGGCGTCCTGGCCGGCGTCGGAGCAAAAAGACGGAGCTCGCTCGCCAGACATCGTGCCGTTTTCGCAGACGTCGACGTCGTCATTGCCGGTCGACACGGTGGGTCACAGAGGCCGCTTTGCTCCTCCGTCCGCAGTGCCCGCGCATGCCAAGGAGGAGGTGGATGAGGTGCTTTTTAAGATGGCCTCCGCAGCTCCGGCGCAGTCTCTATCTCATCCACCATTGCCTCTCGCGCACAACGCTGAGCGCCGCGCCACCTCCGTGCCGTCGACGTCTGCTGCAGGGGAGGCGCGGTTTATGCCTCCGGCAGATGCGCAGGCCACACGAACGCGTTCTGGCAGCGTAAACTCGCACCGCTTTGCGGTGCCTGGTGTGCGCCCCAGGGACGGTGCAGAGGTGCGCGAGCGCGGCAGCAACAGCAGCAGGAGCAGCAGCAGCAGCAGGGCTGGAATGGAGAACAAGGCAGGCAGCACGCCAGTTTCTGTAGCCGCCAAGGCAACGTTGGCCACTCCACCTTCGCCGTCGCGGTTGTCAGCGTCAGCGTCGGCAGCCGCAGCGGTTACCTCGTGTGACCAGAGGGCGGCGACGTCGGCAGCGGTGGTGGCGGTCCCCACAACGCCACGGTCTCCCGAGCAGACGTCTTCCACAAAATCAGTGGAGCTGCGCAGCTCAGATTCCTCCGCGGCTGCGAACGCTGTGAAAGTCGTCCTGAATACTCTTGTAGTGACGTCACCACCACATCTTCCGCCACCGCCGGTTGCCTCCCGCTTAACCACTGCCACGTCGCCTTCGTCATCGCAACTCATAGCCGAACACGACGCCGCGGACATCAAAACACCAAAGGAGCTGACAGCAACGTTGGCGGCACCGTCGTATGCGTCCGCCTTCGCGTCTATGCCAAATACGCTCGTGGCCGTTGCTGAAGAAGGGGGGAACTTGAGCAACAGTCGCGAGAGCAATAACAGCGACCTCGGCTCACCGCTGCCGCACGCTCCCCAGGGCGGCGTGGCTAATTTGGGTAAACGCAGCAGCACCGCAGAGTTCGTCGACAAGGTGATACAGCAAAAAGGCTCGCCACCGCATGAGATGGTGCGCGCACGCAACGTGACGGTGTCACCGCCGTCCACCGACACAGAAAAAATGGTTGACAACAATGACGGCAGGAGCATTGAGGGTGACGCTTTCGTCCATGAGGCCGTGGCGGATTGCTTCTCCGACAGCGAAGTGGAGGAGGCGGACGAGCTGCTCATCCCGGAGCCAATGCCGATCGACCACGACCCCATCGGCGGCGATGTGGAGCGTGCGCCGAAGATGGCGCACCTCATATCCCCTTCTCCGCCTCGTGCAAGCAGCTCGTCTGAGTCCGGTAAGGTCACAGGCCGCGAAGAGGAGAACGACCAAAATTACGTGGAGATCGATGGGCCAGAGGGTGCGTCGGACGTGAGTGTGACTTCTAGCCGGCCCTGCACGATGCCGCCGATGCAGCGTCCGCCCGTTGCTCCGTCACGGGTTATCGTGCTGGGCCAGAACAGCTCGCCGTCTTCAAGTTTGTCGCGCAGTTTGCACTCCTTCTCGTCAGCGTCGTCGGACGCAGGCAGAACAAACGGTGTGGACAGTGAGGACGACGATGAGGACGAAGTGCTGCAAGCCGGGTGGCTTTAGTGGTGGATGTGCCAAGAGAGTTGCGGGTTCGTCCGCTTCGCTTTTTTTTTTGTAGTTTTTTTTTTTTTCTGCTGACAAAGAGGAAAAGAGAAGAGAAGAGAAGAGAGAGAAAAAAAAGCGCCCAACATCAGCAGTCATCCAACAACAATAGTGCGTCTGCTTCCCTCGTTACACCTTCACTGCCTTCCCCAGTGGTTATGAAAGAAAGAAAAATACACTTTTTTAATTTTCTCCGTGTGTGTGTGTGTGTGTGTGTGTGAAGGAAGGTGTCAAAAGCGGATGAGTCGCTCCTTTTGTAGCTGATTCCTTTGGTATCTCCTCGGCCCTCAATGTCCCTTCTTGATCGGTCTCCTCTCTCCTTTCTTCTCGGATCCCTAGCTTTGTCCAACGACCGACAGTGAGTGAGCTTTAGAAAACTCGCCACCTTCCTTGTAGTTCCTTTTCTTCGTTGCTGCGCTGTTGCAACTAGCACGAACCCCAGGAGCAACTTCATATTTATATCATATTGTAGTTATATGCGCGATTGCTCATTTGCAACTAGCATCATCTTGAAAAAAAAAAAAAGATAAACTATAGCGACAACACACACACACATATACACACGTTCAAATAACTAAAAGGAAAAAAAAAAAAAAGAAGGAAAGAATGCAGAACCAGCAAGTAGAAACCTGACAAACTCTCCTTACTTTTTCCATTCAGCCGCTACCCCCCCTAAGCATCGGCCAAAAACTGGCCTTGTCTTTTTTTTTTTTTTTGCTGTTTCTTTTTTAACCTAGCTGCGCTTTTGTTTTTTTTTTTTTTAATTCGCATTTCTCGAGGAATCTTCTATACATCAGAGCACTGTCGTGACCGAACGAGTGCAACTTTACTTGATCATAGAGGAAAGGAAAAGAAAAGGCAGTTTTCTTCCTTTTTCTTTTTTTCTCCTTGCTGTCTTTTGAGACTTCCGTATTTTTATAGTTTGCAGCTTTTATCGAAAGGATGGGAGGCTGCTGCAGTACACAGGGAACGGCTGACGGCACCTCGGGTGCCCCTCCGGCGCGGGACAAGGCCAAGGCCGCCGGCATGCGCACTGCAGATCCGAAGGCGCCGGCAGCAGCAGTTGCCAAGAAGACACCGCCTGAAAAAGCAGAGGGCAAGGCACCTGCGCATGCTGCACCACCCACAGCGTCACCAAGCGGCGCTTCCGCCCCGCACGCCCATCCTGCCGAGGAGAAAAAGGTACCGGCAGCCACTGCACCTCCCGCTGCCCAGGCGGCGCATCCGGACAAGAAGGAGGAGCAGAAGCCACCGGCCGATCCAGCTGACGCACCGGTGAAGAACCGGTCTCCACCAACACCGCCACCGGCACCTAATGCGGCCAAGACACCCGCCCAGGCATCTGCCTCTGCCACTGATTCCCAGACACGAACGCCGCCCGCCGTGTCTCGCACTGCAAAGCCCGAAGAACGCGAGAAATCGGCGGAGGCCACGAAGCCCGCCGCACCGCCGTCGCTGAAAGTTGAGGAGCCTTCCTCATTCCGCCTCGGCAACTCCCCCAATTCCACCCTCATCACGAGAGCCTTCCCCTCCCTAGAGGAGCTGAAGGCGACGCCGCCGCCGCCACCTTCGCTGCATCGAGAGGAAGCAGCGGAGCCCGAGAAGGCCGCCGTGGAGTTCAGCCTGCCCCCTCCACCGGAGACGCTGAAGGCATCACCGGTGTGCCTGACGCCGGAGCGCGCGCAACCGCCACAGTTCATGTCTCACACCAATAAGGAGGGGGATGAGGACAACAACACACGTGGACCTAGCACAGCACGGGTGGAGGAGGTGCCACCGACACCTGCACGCGAGTCGGACGTAGCCACCGGCAAGGCACTGCCGGCCGATGACGCGCGAGTGCTGCAGCGCGTACCACCGCCGCCACCGCCGCCGATGCTATCCGCGCCCAGTGCGAATGAGACACCGCACGAGGAGCCGGAAAAGGAGGAAGAGGAAGAGGCAGAGGAGGCGGAGACACTGTCAAACCCGCTGGCTGACATTCTGCGTCGCCAGCACGAGGAAAAGCAGCGCTACCCCACGGCGCTGACGACCGACGCGATGGACGATGCACCACTGGAGATTAGCATGGAGGAGGACAAGAGCGGCGCCGCCACTCCCGCCACAGCAGCAGCAGCAGCTGCAACTGGGCCGACTGGCGCAGCAAAGTACATCACGTCCGATGCCGACAATGCAAAGGAGGCGCACGCGGCGGCCGCAGAAACGAAGACGCCGCTGGCAGAACCCGAAACGGTGACGGCGACCGCCCTCGCCCCCACTGGAGACATGGGCCATAACGCCGTGGCAGCGGAGAAGCCCGTCCCAGCGGGCGGACTGGTGTACAAGATCCTCTTGCGCGAGGACTGGCAGCAGCTGCAGTCCACCGGCGAATTCCGCGGCAACGCCACCGACCTCGCCGCTGGCTGCATCAAGCTCGCCACAGCCGATCAGGCGGCGGAGGCGGCGGCGCGGTTCGAGCCGGACAACACCCCCTTCGTCATCGTCTGCTGCGCCGTCGCAGCGCTGTCGAGGCCGGCGGCGACGGACAACGAGGGGGCCTCGCCACTGCGGTGGGAAGCGGAGCCGCTGATCGGACAGCGGACACCACGGTTGTACCGCCCGCTGCGACGCGACAGCGACGTGTTGTGGTTTAAGGCATGCGCCAGTGCCACCGAGGTGGCGGAACGGCTGCGCAAGGATGTGGTCATCTCCGACTCCGGCTCAGAGGACGATGTCCCGGCCACCGGCGATGAACCGGAAAAGATGGTCTTCAAAGGCTACGAGGACGATGTGGACAACAGGCCGATCTCGTTCACCGATACAAGTGAGGTGGAGCGCCAGCTGGCGGAGCGGATTGGCGGTGGTGGGGCAAACGACGACAAGTTCAATGTAGACAACGACAACGAGCAGGACATGGACAGCTCCATCGACATGCCGCACAACAAACCACACGGCAGCGGCAACAAGAACGTCAACGATGGCGCGACGGCGCACAATATCAAGGAGGACATGGACCATGCGGAGGAGGAGGAGGAGGATAAGCCGCGGCCTATCGTTAAGGGCGTGGTGCCGGACATCGCCCTGGCCCCGCCCGCAGGTCAGCCGCTGGGGACGCGTGCGCCGACTCAGCACGTTGTCTCCGCCATGCAGGCGCCTGAGGCTACACCCGAGCTGCAACAGGAGGGCCGCAACGGCGGCATCGTAGCACCGCGTCGTGTGCCGCCTCCGCTGCCGTCGCCGTCGGTGGAGCTGAACAACACCGCTTCGGATGTTAACAAGGCAGGGGTGAAAGCAGCGGAGGCTACGCCGCCTCCACCATCGCGGCCTGCACCACCAGCCATCTTGTCACCCGCTCCGCAGGCGTAGCGGTCTAAAAAGGAAGAAAGAAAAAGGTGGTGATCGAACTTTATTATACAGCACACTGCAAAAAAAAAAAAAAAAAGAAAAAAGGAAGAAAGAGCCGTTGCTCCTCCTTTTTAAAGAGCTGTTTACCTTTTTCTTTCCTAGGCTTTACACGTGTGACGGGGACCGTGTAATACACGTTGCTCCAGTTTCTTTTTTTTTCCCACTTTCTCGTTCCACAAGACGCTGATTTCCACAGAATAAGATTGGAAGGAGGTTAAAGGATGGAAGGGAAGCTCCTCATAAGTGCTGAGGTTCAAGCTGTGCGATCACAGAAGTTGAACAACAACGAAAAAAGGAGTTTAACATATATTTGTGAAACAAGCAAGCCCACACTGTGCGCCCCTTTCGCTTTAAACTCTCTCTTTTTTTTTTTATAGTGCGAAATTCTAATCTGTACCTCTACGGCATTTTAGAGATGAAATACAACTAACGAAAGTCTATCTCTCTTTTTTTTTTTTTTTTTTATAACAGGAGAATAAGATGCATCTGAGTGCTTTTCTAATTTCTTTTGTTGTTGGCGGTGGTAGCACTGTCGAGCCCAAACACGTGCTTGACGTGATAGCTGAACGCTTACAGATCAGCTGTAGCTCTTTACCAAAAGAAAGAAAACAGGATCACTTGCGAGTTTTTTTTTTCCCTGCTTTTTTTTTTCCCCCCGAGGGCGTACTTATTGTAAAGTGTGACGGACTATATTGTCTCTCTTTTTTTTTCTACCCACTACGCTAGACGACAAGCAAGGAGTGCTTCCCCTCCCACCCCCCCCCCCCGTTCCCTCTGAACTCTCTTCGGGCCAGTTGTTTGTCTTTACGGCGCTTTTTTTCCCCCTTTGCCTCTTTTTCTTTGCTCGTTGTTAGCTTTGTGTGCTTTTTTTTTTTGTTGCCCTTTTTAATTGCTTTTGCTGAGGTTATATACCCTATCCCGAGTGTGTTTAGCTTCTCTTTGCATGGCTGAAATCAATTCTTGCTCCTCATTTCAGGGAGCAGAGCAACTGCTTACAATGAAGTCAGTTTCTCTCTCTCTCTCTTTTTTTTTTTTGATTTACGAACCATCTGCACGCGAGAGGCAGCGTACTCTTGATTGCCGCGCGTTTTTTTTTTTTCTTTACCCAGTATTTTGACATATATCTAGAGAGAGGCGCGACCTCTTCAACCCGCGCTTTTTTTTTTTTTATTCTTGAAAAGCTAGTTTGACCTGCCGCAGCACCTGAACTCTTCAGGTCGAAGAAGTGTGTTGCTTGTGTGGCAGATTGACGTCTTCTTTTTTTTTTTTTTAATACGCCGCAAAACTGCGCAGCCTGGGCTGGATGAACGCATGCTTGGATTCACTTTCTCCCTTTTTTTTCGATTTTGATCTTTCCTTTTTTTTTTTTTGCTTGCCTTTCAGCATTTCGATCGTTTTACTGATCCGTGGCTCTTTTGTGCTCTTCTACACCAGTTTCTCACATTTTTTTTTTTCTTGTATGTCGTCCCAAGTGTGGACGCCGACGTCAGCAGCAGCATCAAAAAAACCTTAGACCTCTAAGATGCAGTCGCAGAGTGCCAAAGAAAGCGAGGCGGATAGCTACATGAAGAGTGGCAAGAAGCATCTCGAGAAGTCGCTCTTCCACTTGAAACCCAACTACGATAGCGGGGCCGAGGACTTTGAGAAAGCGGCACGTATCTACACAAACACGAACAACTACCCCAAGGCTCTCGACGCGTGGACGCGCGCCTCGCAGGCCAACGCGAAGGCGCACAATGACTTCAACGCGGCTAACGCGATGGAACGGCTGGGGGACTTTGTGGCGCAGTACATGGCGGAGTCGCGCAACTCCGTCTACGGTGGAGGGGCAGCCGTGGGGGCCGCAAACGCCACGCAAACCTTCGATTTGGCCATGTTCAAGGACGGCATCAAGTCCTACGAGGAAGCGTCGCGGCTGTATGGCGTGGCCACCAACGGCCAGAAGCAGGCCGGTGCGCTGAAGAAGGCGGCGGACTTGATCTCGCGCTCGCTGACGGCGGCGCAGCGGCAGCAGCAGAAGCCTGGCTCAATTGCGAACAACGGCAGCGCTGTCGCGACCAACATTGCCTTCTTGCAGGAGGAATATAAGCGCATCGTGCCGGAGGTGATATCGTTGATGCAGCGCAACTGGGAGGCGACGGAGTCGAAGCCGTTCGAGCTACCGGACATCTACCGCAGCTATATCTTGTTTAATCTTCGCGCCGGCAATGTGGAAGGCGCAGTGCAGGTGGAGAAAAACATGATCGGCGTGGTGAGCACTAGCCCGGCGGACGGCACCTATGACGACAGCAAGAATCTCTTCCGCATCTTAAACCAACCCACCAATGCGGCCAAGGCGGGGCTTGAAATTATCGTCTTGTGCCTCAGCACGTCAGTGGACGACGGATACACATGGGCAAACATCGAGATGGGCCGCCTCGGCGGCGTTTTTGGTTTCTGCGGCTCGCCGGAGGAGCAGACGGCCGCGGCGCTGTTGTCCGCCTACGCCGACCGCGACGAGGAGGCGCTGCAGGAGACGCTCAAGACGCACTCCTGTTTCAACTTCTTGGCCGCTGACATCTCGCGCCTGGCGAAGAAGCTGACGTTGGGCGCAAAGGCGCGGCCAAAGGCGGTGGCCGGGGCCGATGGCGCCTCTGCCTCCCCCAACGCGGGACAGGCAGACCTGTCGGAGACAGACGAGGACGACCTCCGGTAAGACATGCGTTCTCCCCGAAAGAAGAACGCACGAGTATATCTTTTTTTCTCCGTGTTTCTGTGGAGCTCCTGGGTGTGCGAAGGCCGCTGTGCTTATACAATGACATCGTATTAGGTGGAAAACAATTTCCTTTCTCTTCGACACACACGCGAAGAATAACAACAACGTTTTTTTTTTTTTGGTGTATCAGTGATGTTAGCGCTCTATTCGCTTTCGATTTTTTTTTTAAATGCTCTTTTTGTATCTCCTTTTTTTCTTCTAGAGTCCCCGTCGTTAAACATGAACGATGTGACGCTGTTGTTTTTCTGTTGCTTCGCATTTAAAGTGATGTAAAGAAGTGTACTTAAGTGAAGTGGGATTAAAGGGAGTGTTCACGGGAGAAGTTCGAGGAGCATTTTTTACGTCAGAACTGCAACATTAAGGAGACAAACGGCCGTCTATTGCGGGAGAGAGGTACTTTATTTTTGGGGAGCTTATATTCACGCGTGACACGACACTGATGGAAAACCTGTGTTCCCTCTTTTTTTTTTTTTGGCTAGTTTTGTGTCGGTGTACGAAGGGGTGGGGAGGAGGCCAAGAAAGAAGAAAAAAAAAAAAAAAGAAAGGAGGCTTACAGTCCAGTCATGACTCTCCTGTTGTCCTTGACGCACAACAGCTACTTTTGTCCCCCTTCTTCTTTCCATTGCCTTCTGTCTCATGTGCCCGTTGTCAAAGAAAGCAAACCTATATATTATTATTGTCTTTTTTTTTTTCTATACCAACAAATAGGCTGTCCTAGTTTTCATTTTTTTTTTTTGCGGGAAATTAGGCTAAGAAAAAGAGAAGCAAACAAGCAAACAACAGCAACAACAAAAACAAGAATCACTTTTTTTTTTTCTTTCTACTTTACCTCTTTGAAAGTGCCAAACTCTGCGCAGGAGCTCTAAATCACCTCAAAAACAAAACAACAAGAAAGACCTGACAGCTAAAAGAGCTTGACGGTTCAAATCCACCACTAACACAATACCCCTCATTTCTCCCTTTTCCTCCTGTTGCTATCCTTCTTTTCGTTTTTATTTTCTACTTCCTTTTTTTTTCTACTGTGAATCTGTTTTGTGTTTTCACACACACAAAAAGAAAAACTCAAAAAGAAAACAAAACGAAAAGCTCAGTTAAAGCTGACTTTAAACACAAAACCTGCTGCTTTGTTGACGCTTTTCTTTTTTGTCGTTGTTCCTCCTTTTCCCCACTTTTTTCCTTATTGCAGCGAGTTTATCTGCGGGTTCCATTATCTGTTTCACCCGCATTTACACACACGCACGCACACACACACACACATACATAATAATTAAAAAAAAAAAAAAGAACAACGTCTGTGCTTTACTTTCAAGTATTTAAAGACAGCCCCTTTTTTCTAATACTACTACTACTACTATTACTACTGTACCCTTCAAAACTCTTTTTTTTTTTCGATTTTTGCTATAAAGAGGTTATCAAAGAGAAAAAAAAAAAAGAGAAGGAAGGAGAGAATCGAAGAAGCATCTATTTGTCTTTATAAACTAAGTACTCTTCAAAGAAAACCCCCAAAAAGAAATTCTGTTAGTCTCCTTAATCTAATACACACATTTTTGACACCACACAAACAAACAATAACAGCGACAGAAAGGGAAACATAATATTTTTTTTTTAAACTCCAGAATTAAAAGGATAGATAGAGAAAAAAAAATGTCTGACACCCCGAGTGTCCGCGACGGATTTGGCGAGCAGCAGCAGCTGCAGCTAACCCGCAGCGCTTTCGATGCGATGCAGAGCCAAATGCAGATGCTACAGATGCGTGTGGAGACGCTGGAACGGCAGGTGTCGATGCTGTCCGCGCAGGTCATGGCTGCCTCACGGTCCTACCAGCCCTACCCGCAGATGCCGTACGGTATGCCCGCGGCGGCCTCGACGACGTCGCCGACGGCTGGTATGTCGCCCTCGTTGCCGAATAACGTCTACTTCTATCCACAAGGCAACGTCGTGAGCGCGGCTCCAGAGAAAGGCTATACCTCGCGCCAGTTGGAGGAGGAGCTGCAGCGGCTTGGCGTCGTGACAAGCGGCAATGCGGCGGCGGCGGCGGCGGTGAACAAGGCGAACGAGGAGGCAGCGGCCATGGCCGCAATGACGGTGCTGCACAACAACATGATGGGCTCACCAACGAATGGAGTGCCGAACTTCCCTGCAATGATGCCGCATGTAGGCTCGCCAAGCGTGCCAAACCCTGGCATGCCCTACGTACCCAATCATCCGGAGATGCCATTTCTTTCGCCGACGATGCCCGGGCCGCCGCCGCCGCCGGCGTCGTCACCGACGAAGATGAGCAGCGCGTTGCTCAACAAGGCGTTTGGGCTCACAGACGCGAACGTGGCCAACGGCGCCGGTGCTGATGGCATGAATGCGAACATGAACAGCCTCCAACGCAGCTGCGCCGTCACTCTCGACCCACTCCAGAGTACCACCGAGACGCTGGAGCAGACGTGCCAGCAGACAAAGATCCGCGTGCTGTGTCTGAAGAGCTGCAAAGGCATCACCAGCCTCAACGCCATCTCGCGCCTGCAGAACCTGTGGCTGCTGAACCTGCAGGGCTGCTCCCACTGCGTTGACGACAACGCTGTGCGCATGATCGCGACGTACAACACGCGCCTCAGCCGCCTAAACCTGTGCGGGTGCGACCGCGTGACGGATGCGAAGCCGCTGGCGCAGCTGTCCTTTATGTTCGATCTGAACTTGTCCGGCACAAGCATCAACAACGCGTCCCTCGAGGCCATCTCGCACGGCTGCGGCCAGCTGAGCCGCCTCGCCATCAACAGCTGTCTCCAACTCACGGATCTATCCAGCGTGAGGAACTTGGGTGAGCTGAAGCTGCTCTACTGCCGCTACTCGGAGAACATCGACCCAGCGACTATCGGCGCCGCACTAGAGGGCATCGGTCAAAACTTGTTGACCCTCAACGTGGACGGCATCCGCTTCCGCCAAATTAAGCTCGACCACCTCCCGCATGTCTTGGCGCTGAAGAACTTCAACTGCAAGGACAACACTCAGCTCGGCGACCTTGAGTGGATGTTCGGCACCGCGGCGGCGGTCACGGCTTTCGAATGTCTCGAGATGCTGGACGTGGAGGGTTGCGAATCTCTTGTCAACCTTGGCTCTCACATCACCGGTCTTAAGCGGCTCAAGACGCTCCGACTAACACACACCGGCGTCACGAACGACGAGTTGGCGCGCATCTCCAGCTGCCCCGCGCTGTCTGCCATCCATATTGAGGAGTGTGCTGGCGTCACGAACGTGGAGTGCCTGGCGAAGCTGCCGGCGCTGACCAAGGTCGTGCTAGACCTCCACATGCAGCACGAGGATCCCAAGGCCAACGGCGTGGCGACGCTGCGTCAGCGGCCCGGCGTGGAGGTGATCTTTGCCGGCGTGAACAACCACCACGGGCCGAACGGCGGGATGAACCGCGCAGGCGCCACGCCCATGACGAGTCCGACCTCGCGCTACACCCCGTCCGTGCCGTCCAGCAGCCCCAACGTAACCGGCGAGGCGCATGCTTTCCCATAGGCGATGGGAGAGCTTTGTTGTTGTCGTTTGCTTATTCGCCAAAGGTCCTCGGCTTCTCAATCACGCCGCGCATTTTTTTTTTTTTGAACTCTCTGAGCTCTCCCTTTTTTGTACTGTAGTTCTTTTTGTCATATCGTAGTTTGAGAAAAGGACTTTCTACATTAGGGAACCTCTTGCATGCTGTTTTTTTTTTTTTTTAGTTCGTTTCAGTGCTTCAATTTGTTTTCATGTATACCTCTTTTTTTTTTTCTTGTTTGCATGTGTGTTTGTCAAGAGTTGAGTCAAGAGAGCCTCTCGATAGAGAAAGAGAGAGAAGGTAACTGGGGTGAGGAACTTCTTGTTGCTGTCTTCTTCTTTTTTGCCAGCGGCTGGTTGGGAAGGTGTGATGCCGAGCTTACGTGGCATTTCGCTTTTTACTGTTGTTCTCTATTATATCTGTTTTTTTTTTTTTTGTTGTTGTTGGCTTTTGCTCAAGCTTCTCTCTCTATTATTATTATTATTATTATCATTATTATTGTTATTATTATTATTACGCGGACACACAAGTATGAGCGATGCGTGCCAGCCGCTTCTTTCACGGGTTCTACCAGATACGGAGCAGCTACGTTTTCCTCCCCTCGTTCTTTGTTTCCTTCCGTCACGTAGCGGCTTTCTTCCTTTTTTTTTTTTTCTTACTTTTAATCTAAAACGCTTAATCCAGTGTAAGCGTCGTAATCGGGTTTTACGTATTTAACCTACGCGTACGCAAAGCTGAAGCAGCCGTAGCAGAAAAAAAAGTAGAGGCGTGGTCTCGTTCATAAAGGCTGCGCGTGTAACTGACTGTAATTAAACTCTTCTTTGTTATTATTATCACTTTAAGCTTTCTTTGTTTGCTTTGATCTTGCTGGTTTGTTATTATTTCTTTTGCTATTACTACTTTTTCTGAAAAGGTATACTTGTCTGGTTGTAAGTCAATTTAAAAAAAAAATGATACTGATATTACTATTATTATTTTAGCTTCTGTCTTTTCGGTCGTTGTTTTCCATGGAGGCTTTTATCTGATGTGAGTGAGATTTTTCTCTCAATTGCCCTAGACATTCTTCGAAATTCCTCGTTGTCGTTTTTTTTAGGATGCCGCGGCCGCGACGCATAAGATGCTCAGGCTTTTCGGCGTAATGTATGTCATCCTCGATGCGTTACTTATCGTAACAACAACAACAACAACAAAAACGGATGTGCCAAAATGCAATTTCTTTTTACCTCTTTTTTTTTCTTTTGCTTCGAAACGCCGAAAAAAGAAAAGACTGTACGCAAGCAAACAAAAAACTTGGCGATTAACTGGAGCAATGATCTCTCTTTTTTTTTTTCCGTTTCAAAGAGCATGTTTTTCTCGCGTAGTTAAGGCTGTTCAAGTTTATAAAGTACGGTCTGCGCAACTTTTTTTTTTTTTTGTGTGTGTGTGCGAGGTGTTGCTGCAGGGCATGAAGTTGTGTCGTTGTGAGAACTTTTCTTTTTTTCTTTCAGTTGCGAGAGGATGCGTTGACCCTTGAGTTTTCCTTTCTGTCTTTTTCTTTTCCTGCTTTGGCTCCGGTTGGCACCGTTGCCGTGACTAGGCAGCAGAAGAAAGAGCCCCTTTTCCTTTCTTGTTTTGTGAAACTATTCACCGTATTTAGGACCTTTTTTATTTTTGCTGTTTTCCTGGAAACTTCACCACCTCCACATTTTTTTAAAGCTCTTTTTTTTTTCGTATTGTCATGCATTACGTTTAATCAGTCTTCTTGCTGTATGTTGCTCTTTTTTTTTTTTTTGCTGTCACTGACTGAAAAAAAGGGGAAAAAGAAATCGAAATGAAAAAAGAGAGCAGGTGAGAGTAAAAGAGCATTCGTCGTATGCAGCTGTTTGGAAGCGCTGCGCTGTTTTCGCAACTTCCAAAAAAAAAAAAAAACGCTTAAAGCCTGCTGAACCTTTTTTTTTTCCCCCTTTCCGCTCTGCTTTTACTGTTGTTGTTTGACGAGTGCACCTAGAAGAGAAAAAAAAGAAAAAGGTCGCGCTGCAGTAGCCGCGTTTTACGGTGCCCGCAACGACGTGCTGAGTGCCTCTTTCTTTACTTGGGTGCGCGCAACCTTATGCTCTACTGTGTAAGCACTTCTCTGTTGCATCTCCCTCTTTTTTTTTTCCTCATTTTACAGGTAAGAGTGGCAGAGTAAGCTGTGCATTGTTCATTTTTGCAGCCCCGGTCTTGCACGTAGCGTAGAGATACTCTGTATTCAATTTTCTCTTTTCTTAGGAAACGGCGCATGCATGTATATACATATACATTTTTTTCGTCTCACATTTTTCAAAGAGAACACAGCTTGAGAAAAACCAGGCATGCTCACCTCCACAGGCTACGCGACTGCCGCGCAGGTCCCAGCAACGGCGAAAAAGAGAAATAGCAAGTCGTGCTCCTGTGCGCCGTGTGGTGCCGCCACGAGTAGCATGCACAGCCGTAGCACACGCGCAGAGGCTCTTATTCAGCATGTAGCGCTGCAGCCTTCATTCCGCGCCTGGGATGCCAGTCGCAGTGATGGGTCTGCTCCTGCAACATCGCCGAAGAACGTCTCGTGCTACCTGGAGGCGCGCGTGGCGGAGGTGGCAGCGCAGCTCGGCTCGCTGCAGCACGCTGGCGACTACACGCGACTCGTCGTGCTGCTGACGGAATTGCTCAACGGCGACATGGCAGTAGGCATCACTCCGCGAATGATCGAAGGCGGCGTGCTGGACCTTCTCCGTGCAACGTCCGCAGCCGTGGCGCAAGGGGAAAAAGGCAACAACCTTGCCGCGGAATCACACTTTTCTTGCAGTTTGAACAGTTCCGCGCTCCCTGCTCCGAATAGCACCTTGCACAGTGCACTGCAGCGGACACAGGGCGGCCTTGGTGAAGTAGCGGCGGCACCTATTGAGAGCCTGCTGCCACCCCTCATTGATCAGACGATTCGTAGAGCGACTTCAGCGGACGGCGCAGCTGCAACAGCAGGCTCCGGGAAGCTGAATACGGAGGAGGCGGAGATGGAGGCGTGGGAGAACTATGTGGCTACCGTGAGGATGGCCACAACGGCAGACGTGGTCCTTCCTTACGACGCGACCGCGGCTGCCGACGGGACTGCGCTGCAACTCGAGGACGGTGCAGCCATGCCTGTCTCGCCTGTCTCGCCCGCTCGCATTGACTCCTTGTCGTCGGCATTGTGTGCGCTCATCACTCGTTGCACCAGCGACCCGTTTGTGTGCTTGACGTTGCTGGACCAACAGCGTGAGAAACCCGCGGTGGCTGACTTGGCTCGTGTGCTGCTGGAAATGGCAAAGGCGAGAAGTTCTGCATCTGCTGCGGTGTCGGAGGTGCGTCTGCCGGCTATCCAAGGGCTTTTCCAGCTCCTCTCCACCTACGTGACGGAAAGAAACACGGGCGGCACAGCTGCCAGCGGTGCTCATGCGCGTGCGTGGCGGTCGACCAAACCTTCGAGCACAGCGCCTGAAGTGGCGGTGGCGCCTACCACCATCAGCAGCAGCTCAACGCCAGCTGTAGCACTACCCACCGCACAGATCCTCGAGATGATGGACGACATCTCTCTGGAATGGGCTCAGCTCCTGTTACGGCTAAGGAAGGAGGAGAAACCCTCTGCACGCACACAAGATGGACGCCTTGTCGACCAGAAGGCGAATGGGAGTGACGAGGAGGACAATCTTCCAGGCGGAGCCGCAACAACGATGGCTTGTGTCGGACCAGCAGGGGAGCTGTACTGGACACTGGAGATTGTCTCGCTGCTCCTGCAGGCGCAGCAGCGCGCCACACAACACGGGAGCAGCGAGACTGGCCCACGGTCACCGCGGCAGCCGCAATCACCACAGCTGACGGACCGCGTGCTGCCACACACTCTAATTCCTGTAACGCTACGCACGCTGTCCATGCTGCCCAATACGCCGTGCCTGTCATCGCGTGCCACCATGTACGCTCGTCTCTGCGTCGATGTGCTGTGGACAGCGTCGCTGCTGGCGCCTACGTTTGCTTCGCGCCAGCTCCTGTACGGTTGCTTGCCAGAGAGCCTTGCAAGCGCTGGCAACGACAACGACAACGACGGCGACAGAGACGAGGAACTGCGCACTTCGCCGACCGTGCATGAGGAAAACAACGCCCCAGCCGTGGATTTCTTCCTGGCGCTGCTGCACCAGTTCAACGAGACACACAGTCTCGCCCACCGCGAGCTGCGTGACGACCTCGTCACGCTTCTCGCGCTGCTGCTCCGCCACGACGTGCGATTCACGGTGGGCGTGCTGACGGCTCGCCGCGCCACTGCCGCCGCCGCCGATGCCGATGCCGCGACGCCGCCGACGGCCGACCAGTGGAACGCGGACGACGACGACGAAACACTCCACGTGAACAGCGACACTGCCACAACTGCCATGGCGGAGGCGCAGACGCCGCTGTCTCTCAAGGTGGCAACGGTGGAGGCCATCAACGCGGCTGTGGCCCTCATGTTTGAGACGACCTGTGGGGCCGAGCTGAGCAGCAGCAACAGCGGCAGGGCCGGCCGGACGCTGGCCGACAACGAGGAGGTTCGACCGTCTGCGCTGCTCTCCGAAGACGCAGTGCGCAGCTACGCCCTGCGCTTTCAGTCCGTGTCTATTTCCGCTGCCCGCCGCCGCGAGGTGGTCGAGTTCAAAAAGTACGGGTGGCAGCTTTTGGAGGTACACTTTTGCTGGCAGCTGACACATTTGACTTTTCGCGAGTATATCAACCTTCACGACACCGCCGTAGTCGCCACTGCTGCCACCGCTGCGGCGCCGCTTCCATCGTCTGCAGCAGCGGGAGGCTCCGCAGAGGAGTTGCAGCAGGCGCAGCGCCGTCACTGCTGTCAGCGTTCCCCTCTGGTCCCTCAAGTCACTGATGAAGACGCAGGCGAAGACGCGGTGACGGCGGCGCTCTGGGGCATGCAGCTGTGCCGCCTCGGCTACTTCGATGTGCTGCTCCTGTACGTGGACCTGGACAGCACTGTGCCTGCTGTCGTGACCTGGACCCGCGAGGAACTGATGCTGCTCGAGGAGGAGGCGTGGCAGCTTTTCACCTCGATGATTCTCTTCACGCAGCACTTGGACGTCGCCGCAGGTGGCATCTGCGTCCGCCGACGCCGTTGCTACGGGCCGTCTCTGAATTCCTCGCCGCGAGGCGCAGCAGAACATCACAGCAGTACCAGCAACAGCAACAGCAACAGCAACAACAACAACGGCAGTGGCGTTCATGTGGACGGCGTCTCAAGCGCGTCCCTCGCGGCCGCCTCCACCAGCGCCGGGGAGGACGGCTTCGACGACGACGACGAGGGCGCTGGAGTCTTGTACGGCGCCGACATGCACTTCATCGCCGCGGGTGGCGTCGAGGTGGCGCTGCATTTTCTACGTGCGGCGCCGCCGGAGATGGAGGCGGTGAAGCGATCGGCGCTGGTCACGCTGGCCGCCATCGCGCGCACGAGCAGCAGCGGTGATGCGCACCTGCACTCCGGCAGCTACACGACGAAGGAAGTGGTGTTGGTGCATCATGCGCTGACGCACCACGCCGCGACGCTGGTGCCATTTCTGGTGAAGATCATTCGCGAGGTGAACTCACACGTCGACGACGCCGGCGTCCCTGCCGCGGGGCCACCCCTCATCTCCTCCGTCGCCTCTGCCGCCGCCGTAGCGACGACCAGCATCACCACGCCAACGGCTAGCAGCATGCCCGCAGGCAACGAGAGCCTGCCGATGGAGGAGGTTGGTCCAAACAGTTCAGCGCACACCGCGGCGCGCTGGGGCTGGCTGCCTCAGTCGGCTAACCTCACCGTTGTCTTTGCGTGGTACTTGCTGCGGTGCATTGGCGATGTCGTGCTGACAGAGGTCGGCATGATGCGTGAGTTACCCGACCTGATGATGAACAGTGCCGCGAACGAACAGACGCATTGCGCGCAGGAGGAGGAGGTCGTCGATGACGACGACGAGGCGAGCTCCGTAGAAGGGCATGCGCACACCGCGAAGAACTCCCTCACGGCGGACGCGCGGCTCAGCGGCAGCACGCCTCCGTACAGCGGAATGACGGACGGGCAGTCGTCGGCGTACGGTGCGACGATTGAGATTGCAATGGCAGACAACTTGTCCTCCTCCGGCTCCTCCATGGGTCCTCCGCCGGACGATGAAGCGGAAGTCGTTGATGAAGCAGCATCGAAGGGCGGACGCGGCGGGAATGGTTGTTGCTCTGACGCACTCGCGGCTGTGCCGTCTGTCAAGCCTGTCAGCGGCAGCACGAGCACCACCCCCAACACCACTGAAGCGCAGCAACCACAGCAAGTGGGTGGCTCGCTGGAGAACACCGCAACGCGTCGCTGCACGTTGCTGCGCAGCATCCACGAGGAGGTGCTTCTCATTCCCGAGTTTTTTGCCAACGAAGGGGGTGTAGGCCTGCTGACGACGTGGATTCGGCACACTCTGCATCTCTGCCTTTCCGACAGAGTCGAAAGCTCATCGTGGACGCCGTCAAGTCGTCAACAGCTACAGCAGCAGCAGCGCACTCCGATTCTCAGGCTTCCCGTAGAGAAGGTGGAGGAGTTGGATCGCAGCAGCGACTTCTTCCTTCTCCTCCTGGATACCTTCCGCGCCATCGTCCTCGGCAGCGAGGGCAACGAGCAGTTGTTTGTGCGAAGTGGTGGTGTGCACGCGTTGCTTGACCTGATCGAAGCCTTTGCCTTAGCACGTGGCCTGATGGAGCGCGCGGCCTACCACGCACGCTCCTTGGCCGTTGACGTCGACGCAGCCGCGCTGCTTTCCTCTTTCCAAGCCGCGACAACATCGACAGCGGCATCGGCAGTTACGGCGCCTGAGCAGAAGGAGAAAAAGGATGTGCTGCTATATGCGATGACGCTCCTCTCCGACCTGCTGGACAACTGCCCATACGCGCTGGACGAGTTCGCGACGTGGCACAGCAACCACCTTTTCATCTCGCCCCTCACGCCCGACGTGCTGGAGTGCTGGTCCGTCAACAAGGGCATCGAGGCGGTGCAGCTGCTGCTGTGCCTGTGGGCCGCTGACCTGCCTGCGCGAAACAGCGCCTTTGAAAGCGGCAGTGCCAACGGCAACGCCACGTTAGCGCAACCGCCGTCGAACGCAGGACTCGAGCTGCTGCGGCTGCATCTTCGCCCGGCCCTGCGGGTGGCGCTAAAGGAGGAGTACGTCTGCCGCCTGCTGCGTCGACGGGCGAAGGCGGGTGCGCTGGAGGCGGAGACGATTCGCTGCTACTACCGCTACATCCACGCGGAGAGCAGAACAGCCACGGCGCGGGACGAGGTGAAGGATGCTGTGGTGCTGGCCTACATGGAGCGTCTCCTGACCCGCCACCGCAAGCGCAACGCCATTGCGCCAGAACAACGCATCGCCCTCCTCGTCAGTGAGACACTGGGCTTATGTCTTAAGGTGTACGGCTGCCTCGCCGCGGTCGGCTTCGACTCCATGCGCGCCGTGGAAACAGAGACGGCCGCCTCGCCGTCGTCGCACACTCACCTCTCCGCGCTGGAGCGTTCGCTTTTGATACAAATTGCCGCCCTGCCAGCGCTCTGCGAGGACGAGGTCAGCACCGCCATGGCCGAGGTGGCGCTGGAGCACGAGGGGACGACGACAGGAACCGACGACGCTGCAGCCTGGCGGCCGACAACGCCAGACCGTAGCACGCTCCGCTCTGCCGCGGCCGAGGCGGCAACTCGCGCAGAGGAGCTGGACCAGATCATTGAAGTCGGAGCGCAGGTGCAGCAGGCCCGCGGTGCGCAGCTGTACCACCGCTACCTCGTCACGCAGCTGCGGCAGCCCGTAGCTCCGCCGGCGGACGGGCGGCCTGGCGCCGTGCGAGGGGCCTGGAAGACGCAGCGGCGGTTCTCAACGACGATCGGCGGCACCCCCGTTGCCGAGCGTGCTGCCGCGGCGGCAGTGACGGGCACCACGCACGAGCGGTCTGGCGACTCCGCTGCCGAGCTGGCGGCTCGCCTTTCCACGCGTCTTGCCGCAGAGGAGCAGCAGCACCAGCAGCGCATCGCCTCGACTGTCCGCGAGAAAAACGGGTTGCGAGCGTCGCAGGTAGTGGGTGGACAAGCGGAAGAGAACGGCGCACGACTGATGAGGACGGCCCCGCCAGCGCTTGGCAGCAGCCGCACGCCTTACACAGCGCTGCTGAACTCCGTACAGGCGGCGGCGGCAGACCGGCAGTCGTCGACGCCGTTCTGCGTGTCGTCGCCCCCGCTCCGGCCCTCCCCTCCGCTGACGGAGCGGCATCAGAAACGGCAGGAGATGATTGCGCGCAGCATGCGCAAGTTCCCGGACGACACGGCGGCAATGAAGAACGGCAAGAAGCTGTAGTCACGCGAATATAGAGCACATCACTGCCTGTTTGTTGCTGGGCTGACCTTACTACTGCTTTTTTTTCTTTTTTTTTCTTTTGCTGTCCGAATGTAAAGCAAAAAAAAAAAAAGGCAATTCGAGTGTTGCACATCTACATTTTATTATTATTATTATATGGTCTTACTGACCGTCCTTTTTTCCCTCTCATTTACGTTTACATGTACATAAGATGTGTCGTCGACCAGAAAACGCCCTTAATAAGTTGAGTCATATGCTGGGGTGCGCTATAACTTGGTGGAGGAGCGGTGCTTATTTGCTGTCATTTGGAACCGACTCTTTTGCTTTCAAGCACAATAGAGCAGCTCGATCGTCGCTGCCTATTGATCTTCCGCACAACTGTGCGCTGAACCTTTTTTTTTTTTTTAATCACTGGCGAAATCTCATCGGGACACACGGTGCTTTTCCTTTACCCGTCTTTCAAAAAGTGATTCAGGAGCCGGCACGAACGGGCCTTGAAAAACGCCAAAACGACGTAGATCCCGTGCTTCATGAACACCTTTAGGCACTTACCTCGTTCTTCTCCTCCTCCTCCACTGCTTTTTTTTTGTTGTTGTCTAGTCGTCGTTGTTTTTAGTACGCTTGCATTGAAGGGGAATAAGGAAAAAGGTAATCAGTTTTTGAGGCCACGCTTTCATATTTACGATATCATACAATGAGGGGGAGCCGTTGCGCGCACGGCGGTGTCGCGCTTCTCCGCCTCCGTCAACCCGGGTTTTCAACGCGTGTAGTAAGCACCATGTACAACACACAACGCTGCTCTTCGTCCGCTCACCCTTTAAGCAATGCCGTCTTCCTGAAGGTCACTTGCCCCTCTGCACTGAATGCGTGCAGGCGTTTTTGCAGCACTGGAGCAGCCGCTGCTGGTGTGGCTGTGAAGGCGGAGCATGGTGAGAACCTCTACGTCTCTCACTACGCCATCCCGCCTGACGTGCATCAGCTTGTCGGCACTCCCCAACTACTCCCTCGCAACCCGGCAGAAGAGGTGGCGTTCAAGAAGAACCTCATGCGCAGCTTTCCGGTTGCCAACATCCGCAACGTGAGTATCGTCGCTCACGTCGACCACGGCAAGACAACGCTGTCCGACGCGATGCTACGCTTTGCAAGCCTGCTGCCTGCAGACGGGACCACTGGCACCTTCACCGACCGCTTGCAGGTTGAGAAGGAGCGCGGCATTACGATCAAGGCGCAGACGTGCAGTGTGCTGCTCACCCACCGCGGCACGGGTGTGCAGTACTTGATCAACCTCATCGACACCCCGGGCCACGTCGACTTCCAGTACGAGGTGTCTCGCAGCCTCTGCGCTTCAGAGGGGGTGGCGCTGCTCGTAGACGTTCGGCAAGGCGTCGAGGCGCAGACGATGGCCCAGTTCTACGCCGCCCTTGAGCAGAACCTCACAATTTTGCCTGTTCTCACGAAGATGGACAGCGTGCTGAACGACGCGCAGGTGGAGAAGACGTTGTTGCAGTTGGAGGACAGCACTGGGCTGCTGAGCCGCGAAGTCGTGCTGACCAGCGCGAAGAGCAAGGCCGGCATCGAGCAGCTGTTTCAGCACATCATCGACAAGGTGCCCCCGCCCAGCGGTCGGATTGGCTTCTCAGACATGAAGCAGCTGCCCGTCATGCACCCCGACAGCGCGGAGCGGAAGCAGGCCGAGAAGGACCTGGTGCCGCTGCGTGCGCTGCTCTTTGACTGCTGGACTGCCGAGAGTAGCGGCATGTCGGGGAGTGAGGGTGGAAACGGCATCGGTAGTGTGTCGTCGGCGATGTCCCCAGCCTCGTCGGGCACGGGCACTTCGAAAGCTCCATCTGCTGCTGCTGCCGCCGGTGCCGCCTCGGGCGGTCAGTCGCTTGCCACAGACGGCATCTACGGTCTTGTGCGCGTCGTCGACGGCACCGTGATGCCTGGCACCAGCGTCACGTTCTTTCACTCCAGAAAGAAGTACGAGGTGCGAGAGGTGGGCATCATTCACCCAACGCTGCACCCAACCGCCGCGCTGACGACGGGGATGGTAGGGTATGTGTTTTTTCCCGGGCTGACGAAGAAGGATGTGCTGATTGGCGACACCCTCTGCACGCTTCCGACGCGGCGTCACACCTTGAAGGCGCTTTCCACATCCGCTGCTGCCACCACCAGTACCACTGGTTGCGACAGCAGCGGAAGGGAGGAGGAGGCGAGCGGGGGCAAGAGAGCAAGTGCACCCACTGACGACGAGGCCGGCGCCGCTTCAGCTTCATCGTCATCGTCAGGGACGGTGGCAGACAGCGCCTCGGAAGACCCGTTCGCTGTTCAGCCGATTCCTGGCTTTAAAGCGGTACATCCTGTCGTCTTTGCCGGCTTCTACCCAGACGAGGGTGACTACATAACGCAGCTGCGCGACGCCGTCGACCTACTCTGCGTGAACGACCCGTCCGTCACGGTGGAGTCGCTGCAGTGTCCTGCGCTGGGCCCGGGGCTGCAGCTCGGCTTCCTCGGATTCCTCCACATGGAGGTCTTCAAGGAGCGTCTGCTGATGGAGTTTGGCCAGACGGTGCTCGTCACGCCGCCGCAGGTGCAGTATATGTACGTGGAGCAGAACTGTGACCCCCTGGACAAGCAGTTGCAGAAGCCCGTCTCCGTCAGTAACTGGCTCTGGCCGCACGAGGGGGCCGGCGCTTACCTGGAACCTGTTGTCACGGCTACTGTGCTGACGCCGAGTGAGTACTTCAACGAGATCAACAGCGCTGCGCTGGGCTCCTACCGCGGCGAAATGGAAGACATGCGCGTGATCGACGATGCGCGGACGATGGTACGCTATCGAATGCCGCTGGCCGACCTTGCTCGGGGCTTCTTCTCGACCGTGAAGAGCATCTCGCACGGGTACGCGACGCTCGAGTACGACGAGCCGACCTACGCGGTGGCGGACCTGGTGAAGATGGACATCGTCATCAACAAGGCACGCATCTCCGCCCTCTCCACTATTTGTCTGCGGCAAGAGGCCAACACGCAGGCGCGGCGGATCTTGACTTCGCTCAAGGAGAACCTCCTCCGGTCGACGGTGGACCTCCCGCTGCAGGCACTGATTGGGTCGAAGATTATTGCACGGGAGACGATTAAGGCGTATCGCAAAGACGTCACCGCCAAAATTCACGCAGGAGATATCTCGCGAAAGCAGAAGAAGTGGAATGATCAGAAGAAGGGCAAGGAGCGCATGGCGCGTCGAAGCGTCGGCACTGTGACGCTGGACCAAAGTGTCCTGGCTGCCGCGATGGGAGCCACTGTCTCCCGTTGAGGCAACGTGCGAGTTACGTCTAGCGAGCTCCGCTTTTCTTTTTTTTTTTTTTGGTGCTGTTGCTTTTGACTTCGACCGAATGAATGACATGCTATTTGTCTGGTGACCCAAGTGGCATCGTGAATTGACAGCAGACACTGGCGGCGCATCTTTTCACATTATTACTATTACCACAGAAAAAGAAAATGATATGTGAAAGACAGTCCTCGTTGGCACCAACGGCAGGTGCTGAGGTTCTTCATCAAAAGAAAAATGCACCAATTTAAATGTCCAATGAGCGAACCAACGCACGTCATGATGAGCCAGTGCGCTCTTCCAGTTTCTACAACAACGAAAGTACTCAGATAGTAAAATGACTCGCGTTTAAAGAGCACCCTGGTAAACCAGCTGTATCTTTACTGGATCTGACGACGAACTTCTCTGCCCGACTTATTTTTCCATCGCCTCTTCTTCACTTCAACTACTACTATTATTATTATTATTATTATTTTTTTTGCTTTCCAACCTCTTTGTGGCTCTCCATCTGATGCTCCTCCTTTCCGTTCATGCTCAACGTTCTCGTAGCTCTCAAGCGAGTAGCTCCATATTACCCCAAAGAAAAAAATTAAAAAAAAAAAAAACCACTCAACTGTTCTAACTTTTACTGTTTTTTCTTTGTGTTTTAGCATTCCCTTTTTTTTTTCTTTTTTTTTTTTTCGTTCGTTCGTTTTCCATATCAGACTTACATTCATTCTATTAAAGAAAGAAAAAAAAAGACAAAGCGGTTCAGAACATGCAGCGTCTTGCTTGTGTCACCTTTGCCCGCCGTCTCGGCAGCTTGACTGCGATGTCGGCTGCGGCCTGCCAGACGAGCGTGCGCTTCACGCACAATGACCAGTACGTCAACAAGGTCGCAAAGAAGAAGGTCGAGGAAGGCGACGATGAACGCTGGCTGGAGGCGGAGCTAGACGAGAACATCAACACCCCGGAAGAGCGCTACGCCCGCTCCCGCGAGATCGAGCGTCTGAAGAAGCTGGTGAAGGCGCTGGATGAGAAACACGCTGAGAACCTCGAGGTCGCGGTGCGAGAGCGCAAGTCGCAGGTAGACATGCTGAAGCAAGAGGTGGCGAAGATGCAGAGCAAGATCGAGGAGCTTTCCAAGCGCGACAAGGAGTAAAACGAAAGAAAGCAAAAAAAAAAAATAGACAAACAAAGTGAGATGAAGAGAGAAATGGTGCTCGAAGTCAAGCTGAAAGTAAAGAAAAGGAAGACGGCTGTTGAAGGGAAATAAACAAACGAATGAAACGAGAAAGTCGGCCACGAGGCGGCTGTGTAAGCAGCGTTAAGCGGCACTTTTTATTTCGTTGCTGTTTTTGCTTTTGATTGTGTTGTTTCTTTCTTTTTTTTTTTTGTTTTCTTTTTAGCTCTTAATGCCGCCGTACGAGACTGCCTAGTAACTATATGAGCACTACCTTCTTTTTTTTTTTCCATTTTCTTTCCAGCCCTCTGTGCAAGCGAAAGACAACCTTTATCATTCTTGGTTTGAGGCTTGTCTTCAGAACTCGATGGGATGTGAATGCATAAGAAAGAAATGGAAAAAAAGGTAAAAGCACTTAGGCAAGCTAGAACGGGGAGATGAGGAAATCAAAGCACTTTTTCTCCTTTTTGAAGAACAGTAAAGAAGTAGCTGGTTCCTCAGTGTACGCTGACATGGGGATGACTTTTATAGTAAGTCGATTGCACTCGTCTGCTTTTTTTTTTTCTTTCCTTTTCATTTTCATTTGATTGGTGCTGTCGCGGAAGGCTTTATCGACATGTGTAACTTTCTTCTATTCAGTTCATTCAAAAAAGAAAAAAGCCTTGAACAGTTGCATTGGGTTTCCCACACTGAATCGCGCCGCGAAAAAAAAAAAAAGTGTCAGCGCTTCGCCTTCTTTTTTTTTTTTTTCTGTTATTGATGCTACTTTGTGCTTTCAATAGTGGCCAAGGCCACTATTGCTCTTTTTTGCTTTGTTATTAGTGTGCTAGCGTTTTACTCTATAACCTTCCATGCTTGTCACGAAACACTTCGCTTTTTTTTTCCTTTCTTCTATTTTTCTGTGTTTTGTTTGCTCTAGTTACGTATTTTCCAGTTTGTGTTTCGCCTTTTTTTTTTTTCTTATAGACTTGTTGTGATGCGATGGATCCGAGTAAGAAACACCAGAGTTTCTTGACGAAGGGGAACGAATGTAGGAGTGAGTACCAAAAAAAAAAAAAAAGAAAGAACTTTGTCGTTCACTTGGTGACTCAGATGTTCTTCTGGTAGTGTTCGTCAAGCAAACAACAACAAAAAAGGGGAGAGATGGAACTGAAAGAGAAAGAAAAAAAAAAACACACAAATCGTCTAAACTGGCGAAAGTGAAGGTCGCGTGATTATCTTAAAGTGCGAAGAAGAAAGGGGGAAAAAAGGTTTGAAACGGAGAGGTGAAGTCTGAAATTTGTAAATTGGAGGAAAGAAAAATACAAAAGGAGAAGCGTTACAAAAATATAATGATGTCTTTTTGTATTGAATTCTACTACCACGAGATGGGTTTCTTTCCTCTTTTATTTCTTTTAAGCTGTCTTAGTGAAGAACGATTGTTTTGCACTGTACTGTTATTTTCTTTACTTCCTTGCTTCGTTTTTTTTTTTTCCCCTTCCTTTCTTTCACAGTTTTGTCAACTAAGTAGTCGAAGTGTTTACTTTGTTGATCTTTTTTTTTTTTTGTGTGTGTGTGTGTCTCCACTTTTTTTTTTCTTTTTTTACTGTTTTTGGACATCGTGTTTCCTTTTTTTTTTTTCCTCCCTCTTTATTCCTGAAACTCTTTTTTTTTGTTTGTTTGTTTGTTTCGCTGTTTGCTTGTGCTTTCGCTTTCCGTTCTTTTGGTTTTCTGTGCTATTGCTTGGTTGTTCATTTTGCCTTTTGTCCTTCACACAATCCTCTTTTTCGTAGCACCATCTCTCTTTTTCCGTTGTTTCTCTTTTTTTTTTTTCTTTCATTCACTTTCCCGCCTTCTTTTTGCTCTTCTTTTACAAGCAAACGCTTAACTTAGCATTTTTTTTTTAGGTTGTAGGGAGCGTTTCCTTTATCTCGACGCGCCACACTTATGTAACCACCTACGTCTTACCTTCACGTATACATAAATATACACCACTGTGTCTGTCTCGGAGACGCGCTTGAGACTTAGGGAGCACACGTAACCAAAAAAAAAAAAAGAGTAAATTGTAAAGACAAGCTACAAGACGTCAAATGCTGAGCCCACTTCATGCAGCTTATTACGTTTGCTCTAGCATTGACTCTATGGTTGTGCGAGAGAAGGAGCGGCCACTCGTGCACACCACAGTGAACATGGCTTGGTATGAGTGCATACGCATTTTTTTTTTTTTAATGTCAGGAGCTTTCTTCACCAAGTGAGCTTTATAGTTGTTTAAGGTGGTAACAACAGCTTGTGCTTGCTTGGTCGAGTGACGTTCGACAACATAGGCTCGCTTGCTTGTCAACTCTGCATTTTTATTGCTGTGATTTTCCGGTTTTTTTTTTCCGTCACGCTTTCTTCAACCGCTATCATCATAGGTGCCCTGGCTCATCTTGCATTCGTCCTTCCTCACTTCTCCTCTATTTCCTTCCTGTCTTTCCTTGTACGTCTGCCCCGTTTTATCAACTCATAACCCATCTGGACGTAACGAGTTCTAACTCAACCTCTTTTTTTCCCCCCTTTCAGTGTGCCATTTCTCCTGACTGCAATTTACCTGTTTCGCAAACTGATGGCTTTGATAGCTTCGGGTGATACCTATTCAAAACACGAGGTAGATGCCCTCGCGGAGACGGCTCTCTGGCACTTGGCGTTCTTTTCACGCCTCGCGGTACACTCGCGCGCCATTCCGCCATTGCTTGAGACGTCAGCGAAGAACAACGTCGCCGCAGCTGTGATATACAGCGCCTCCGTCTTGGAAGCTCTTGCTTACAGCCAGGCTGAAGGCGGAGTACACCACCTAGTGCAGACACTGCCCCACGCCAACAATGACTTGGGCACCGCAGAGGAGGAGTGCGGGCAGCCACGCTGCTGGTTGGACGTCTTCTCTGCACGTGTGCGCAATCACGCCGAGCAGCTGCTCTCGCCAAACCAAGATCATGCCGCTCTCCTTACCACCTTGTTGGAGGAAACGCAGCAGCAGCATCACCACGTATTTCCCACAACATCAGCAGCAACAATCCGTTCTACTTTAGCTTGCTGCGATGCTCTGCTAGCAGCGCTCGCTGTGGATTATTTAACGCACACCTCTCTCGAAACTTCGGTAAGCTGTCAAAGCAATCCGCACACTAGCCTCTTTCAATTCGCGCCGCTACTCTCGACCAGCAGTGCAGCCGAACGCAATACCAGCACGTGGCAGAAGCAGCAGCAGCAGCAGCAGCGGCTGCAGCAACAGCAGTGGTATGAGGCTCGCCTCTACGCCGCCCTCGCCTGTGCAACAAGCCTCAGCACACCTGGCCCGCTGGCGCGACTCCTCGTCGCCTATGCCCACGCCGGCGATGGTCGACTGCAAGCTGTAGTGGACGAAAACGTTTTGACGCACCTGCGTGTCGTGAAGACGGCCTCGCAAGACGACGAAGAAAAGATGCAGCGACACAGCTTTGGCGATCCTTCGGCAGCGGCACAGGCTCGCGTGCGCTTGAGCGGCCTCGTAGCGGGTGTGCTGGAATACACCCTGTACGTGGCACACATCCGCTCTTCCGTCGCCGTTGCTGCACTCCATGCCGCCACCGCGCCAGCAGCGCTCTCATCACATCATTTGTCTGTCCGTAAGCGCCACATTGGCTTTTCGAGCGTGTCGCAGAGCGCTGTCTTGCTGCTCTTGCAGCTCACCGAGGAATGCGGCTACTACGAGCAAACCTCCGAGGCGGCTGCGCCAGCTGCGGCAGAGACCAGCGCGGCCGCGTCGGCGGCGGCTATCGTGCACGCCGTGCAAGAGCTCCTCTTCACGATTGTGCTCGGCGGTGGCACACAGGACATGCCGAATCGGCCGGAGCCTGTCGTGCGGAACAAACCGAGCACGGCGGCCGAGGCATTCACGTCCTCTATAGGCGCGTCAGCCGCGCCTGCGGCGGCGACGGTGTCCCTGGCCGTGACGACGACGCGTGGAGTGTCCCTGCCAGAGGCGGACGCGATCACACAGGAGCTCTTTCCGTTCTTGGTGCAGCAGCTCGGCATGGAGTGGGTGTGGTCGCCGTTGCTACGCCACCTGTCAAGTTTAGACAAACAGCTGCAGCCCTCGTCGTCCAATATCGCAAGTGGCGGCATGAGCGGGGCCGCGAACACGGCGGCAAGTGGCGGCGTCGCAGCGACCATTGTTCCTGCTGCGTCGCCTCCATCTTTGGCACGCTCCCCTGTGCGATGGAGCAGTTCGTTGCTGATGGACACGGTACTGCTTGCTGTTGCACACAAAAGTTATCCACAGCGGCTGCTGAACATCCTGCCCGGCAGCTACGAGCGTTACCTGGAAAATCTCAATCTGTTACCAACGATGCGGCCACCCGGCGATGACGACGGGCCGGCAGACGCTGCTGCTTCGACCGCTGGTAATGCGACCCGTGCAGCTCTCTTTGACATGCCCGCCTACTACGCAGAGCCGGCCAGCGCGTTGGTGTCTTACTTCCAGCGAGCTGGCGTGTCCGGCTTACGACTGGAGGAGGTGAGCCGCCTTCTCTCGACTGTCACGGGCAGCTATGCGATGCTGGTGCGGCTAAAGGCGCAGGCGCCGCCGCTGACCGACGCTGCAGCGAACAGTGACGAGGAGGAACTGGCGGACCTTGACGACTTCGCCAATAGCGAGAGGCAGAAGCAAAGTAGCAAGCGCGGTACGACTGTCTCGGCGCGTCACACCTACGCGCTGTCGCAGGAACGTGTCAAGCACCTTCTCTCGCGGTACCAAGGGGAAGTGCTGCTCGCCGCTGTCGTCGTCTACACACAACTGCGCATTCCAAGTCAGGTGCAGCAGCTGATGCGTGCGCTTGCTCCTCTCTTTCTCCAGATCCATCTTGACTGGCTCTCCCATCACAACGGCAGCATTGCCTCTTGGTTCCTACAGCAGAGCAATGCCAGCAGCAATGCCATGAGCGGTGTTCGCTTCAGCAGTGAAGCTGCCGTGTTGCTGGACAAGGTGGGCTATGAGTTTTACCCGTTGGAGTGGCTACCAGCGGTCGCCTCGAGCGTGCGTGCCGCTCCTGTGTCGTCGTTGTCGTCTGGCGGACACAGCAGCACCAGCAGCAGTTTTGATCTCCCTTACTCCCTCTTCGCCGCGGTAGGGCACCAATTCCGACTGCAGCTGCGCGGCACCCCACTCGGTGGCAGCGGGGACGCGACGCTGCGGCACCCCGCCGGACCGCGCAGCACCGTCGTGATGCCGGCGGTCGACGCCACGTCTCTTCTCAGCAGCCGCGAGGGCGGCAGCGGAGGAGAAACGGCGGCGGCGTGGCGTCGAGCCGAGCGCTTCTTCACCGGTCTCATGCAGGTTTGCTATCTTGACCCAAAGACGTCGTCGACAGAGTTGGAGGGCACACTGGCCGTCTCGTCGACCCGTCGGGTGTTGACCGCGGGCGAAGGGCTGTCGCAGGGCAGCTACGGCGTTGGCGGTGGCAGTGTCGGTGGCGCGTCGCTGGTGGCCGCGTCCGCCATCGCCTCGCAGCGGCTGCACTCCTTGCTACAGCAGCCGGCGGTGATGGATGCGATGTGGGGATCGATGGAGCAGACGCACGGGAGGCACGACGCCGCACGCAGCGGAGCACGCGGCTTCCGGCGCCATGCTCAGCAACACGGTCAAAAGCGCTCTCGCGCTGCCTTGTCGCCCGAGACGGAGTGTGCCGAAGCCGCGCAGCATCTCTCCGCAATGTGTCAGCTGCTGCTGGACTATGGCGCGTCCTCCTTTGACACGACGGTCGAGGCCGCCGACTTCGCGCTTGCGGTGGCGCAGGGCTTTCTGCCCAGCACAGCAGGCATGTCCTCCGCGTCGCCCGACTCCACCGGTTCCACACCAGGAAAGAGGAGTGACGCTCTCCTTCAAAGCGCGCTGGAATGGAGCCGTGCCGCGATGGGGTCGCCAGCCAGCAGGGCGAAGATCAACATGCTGTTGCAGCAGCAGCAACGGCAGAGCACCAGTGCCACACCGACCTCCGCATCGCTGGCGCGTGCGTACAACAGCGCCACAGTGGACGCGGCGTGGCTGGCGCGGCGCACGTTGCGACATGTGCCACACCGCATTTGGGAGAAAATCGAGGTGCAACAATCACAGGCGTATGCACTCGCACAGCGGGAGGCGAGGTGGCTGTCACGTGTGCCGGGCGCCTCTGCCGCGAACGTTCACAAAAACGGAGAAGAAAAGGCGGCTGCGCGCCCCCGAGTGGATCCGCTGCTTCTGGGGCAATGGACGCAGTGGGTATGGATATGGCAGCAGCTGGGGCTGGCAGAAGAAAAGATGAGCGGCTCTGACAGCTGGGAGGCATCGCTCTTTCCCTCTGCTGCGCCGCAGACAGCCGAGGAGATCAGCTGCGCTCAATGGCTATGGTATTCTCCCTACTTCTCTGCGGAGTGGTCGAACTGACAGCTGTGGGAAGGGATTAAAAAAAGAAAAGCAGAGGGAGAAATAGAGTGATTCGTTGTGTTGGAGTTGTTCACGTGAAACTGTTTTACTAAACGGTGAAGCGGCCGACTAATGCTAAGAAAAGTCGATGATAAGCAATCAAAGAGAGAAGCGCACTTCTTTAACAGCGACAAGCATTAGAGCTTCTGCCATGCTTCGACGTTTTTTTTTTTTTTAACAGCAAACCTCATCGCCTACGTTCAGCGTAGCGCACTTGTGCGAAGGTTGTTGTGCTGCGTCAGTGCTTTTTCTTCTCTAACCCCCCCCCCCTTCTCCTCCTTATTTACTGTGTGTCATTTGTAGACTGTATGTAGTTTCTGCTTTTTTATTTCTTGCACCATTGTTTTTCCTCGTTTTTAGTTTTTGCTGTTACATGTATATAAAGAAGCAGACAACAGCGGTTGTAGCTTCGAGCCATCATAGATCATTGCTTCTTGATTCTCCAAAACCCTTTTTTTTCCCGCTCCTATATTCATCGAGTCGAACGTGAATTATGTCAGCGTCCATTGCAGGAGCCTCCTCTGCGGCTGTCGGACCAGCTGCGGCGCCACCCGCGCCACGCCTCTCTCCTTCGACACACAAGCTCGCCACGCTCTCTGCGTCAGAGCTGCGCACCGGCATGCAGCAGCACTTTCGCGCCAACGGCACACTGCAGCAGCTCAAGACGCAGCTGCGCGGCATGATGCTGACAGACTTGCTTGAGCAGCCGCGGACGGCGCGCATGCTGGTCGGCGGTGCTGCTCAGTCCATCCCGCTCTCTGCGTCGTCGTCGTCGTCAGCTGCTCCTGGCCAGCTGGAGGACAGGGCAGCCGCCTTGCACGCGTTGTCCGCACCACCGGAAGCCGCAGCGGAGCCCACCGGCGGCCGCGCCGTCGCCGTGCTGTCTCGCCGCACGGATCAAACCTTGCAGACCTGGTCCTGCGGTCTGGCAGACGCGCTGGTCGAGAACCACCTCCGACGGACACGACGGGCCATGTCGCTCTCCATCTTCAGCACCGAGGCGGAGGTGCCACCCTTCACGACAGGCGGCGCACCCTCTGAGGAGGAGGCGTATCTCGCCCACCTCTTCCGGCAAACAAGCGGCGACGCCTCGCCATCCGCGTCAAGTCCGGCTGCAGCGGAGGAGGACGACTTCCTTAGCGTGTCACCCTCCCGCTCCATGAAGAGCGTGCTGCAGCGTCTTGTGGAGGACTGTGTCACCCGGGAAGGGCTGCTGAGCGGATCTGGTGCAGCCCCTGCACGTCATCGGCACAGTTGCAGCACGCAGACGGATGCGGCGGACAGCACCGACGGCGCCACCAACCCCCTCAACTCTCTTGAATGCCGTCTGGCGGCCGTGGACGCGAAGTACGCGCTCACCTTCTCTCAACTGCGGCGCGTGAGCGTCGCCGGTGAAGAATCGCAGCAACGGCAACCCTTTTTTCTCCGCTCCGAGGTGGAGCGGCGGCTGGCGCAGTATAAGAGCGACATGCACGCCCAGCTGCGCAGCGAGTACGAGCAGAAGTATAACGCCTTCACCCGTGTGCAGCTGCAGGAGGCCCGTGACGCGGCGGAGCAGCGCTATCGCATGCTGGCGCGTACCAAAGCAGAGGAGTTTGCAGAAATGGAGCGCAGCGTGACGGTGAAGATGGAGCAGGAGCGGGAGCGGCTGAAGCTGTCGTGGGAGGACGTGCATCAACAGCGCACCGAGATGGAGCGACGGCAGCGTGACATGGCAAGGCAGCTGGAGATTCAGGAGGCGGCGCAGGAAGAAAAAGAGGAGGAGCTGCAGAAGGTGAGGGAGACGTGCCGAGCGTTGCGGCTGCAGTGCGCGAAGTGGGAGGAGCTGTGCGCGACGCGGCTGATGGAGCTGGATGGCGCGCGGAGCCGCGAGGAGCGTCGCATGGAGGACTTGCGCCGTCTGCAAGCCGAGCACGCCGCGGAGCTGCGGCTGAAGGATGAAGAAGTGAGCCGCCTGCGCTACCGCGTCCGTCTGCTGACACGCGAGGTCGAGGTGCCAACGACTGTCGCGGCGCCATCTGCGGCCGATGAGAGCGCCGCCACCGGCACCGCCGCTGCCGACGGTGCCGCTCCTGTGGATTCGAAGCAGCTCTACGGCCTGCTGTTGCGTACGGAAGAGATGCAGCGCAACGCGCTGGTCCAGCAGCAACAACAGCAGCAGCGGTGGGACGCCGCGTGGGTGGCCGCCGCCGGCGCCAGCGCGGCAGTTACGAACGCAGGCACAGCACCCGCAGCTTCACCGTCGGCTAGCTCAACTGCACGAAAGCCTGCTACTTTGCTTGCAAATCAGCCGCCGCCGTCACCACAACCGCCAGCAGTAGAAGGGACGCAGACGCGGAGCGGTGGCGCAGGCGCGGCTTCGCCTCGACCCACTGCAGATCGTTCGTCAGCTTACAATGCAGTGGTAGTAGGAGCAGCAGCATCACCTGCTCCAGCGGTGCCACCCACAGCAGCACCGAATGTGCTTGCCTCTCCACTGACGCCTGCAGCTGCAGGCCTTGCCGCGTCTCCCTCTCTCTCCTCGGTTAGTGCTGCGAGCAAAAATAGCAAGGGCAGTAACCAGAGTAGTAGGTTGAAGGAAGCGTCAAGCGGGGCGGCAGTAGCCGCGCCGCCAGCGTCGCACCCCTCCTCGCCACCAGCTGCAACATCCCTCGCCGCTGCAGCACCGCCGTCTGCCACATCGCGCCAGAGCAGCACTTCTACTGCCCGAACAGCGACGACGACGACGACGACGAGCCCTACCGCGTCTTCAATAGCTTTGAGGAAGCAGCCATCGGCCAAAACGTCGTCTGTCGGGTCCACGCCTACGTCGAAGTCCTCCTCCACATCGCCGTCAGCTACGCCGAAAGAAACGTTAGATAAGGACGCGGCAGCTTCACCAGATACCGCATCGACGACCACAGCGCTTCAAAAGACCGAGGATGCAGAAGACGAGTCACGCAACGCGATTGCTACGGAGGAAGACACCGCCCGTTCTGGCATTGTGTGGTCGGAGAAGAATGCGCGCGACATCGTGGAAGAGACGCTGCGGCAGGCACACAGTAGCCACGGCAACGACGATGGCGGCCTCACGCGACCATGGGAGCGAACAGGCGCGAGTCCTGGTGCTGCGACAATGGCACCAATGACGGGTGGCGGCACCATCTTCGACGATTCCTTTTCTACCGATGACGACGCACTCCTCCCCAAGTCAACCGATGACGACTCAGACTTTTAAAAGGAAAAAGCTGTAGCTGAGAAGAGAAAAAGGTGCGGGCATCTGTGTGTGTGTGTGTGCTTATGTGCCTGTGTTCTTCCGCGTAACTTTCGTTCTTCTCACAGCTTCTCACACCGGAGATGAAGTGCGCGGTCCTGACGCTGCGACACTTCTCTGATCAATGTGAGGGGGGGGGGGGTAAAAAGGAAATAGCTGACTTCACCCGGAGAGAGTAAGTGCAAGCTGAGGTGCCTCACTTAAAAAAGAGCAGAATATGCGGGAATCAAAGACGAATTGTTGCGCTTCACATTGAAGCTAAGAAACCGTCCACCCTGAATTGTGCTCAAGACGATACATAGAAGCCACTTATAGAATTAAAAAAGAAAAGAGAGAGAAAAAAAAGGCAACTGTAAACTACATTGCAGTGCTGATTGCGAGACAAGCGGGCGAATAGAAATGAAAAAAAAAAAAGAAGAAGAGAGTATGCGCTGCCTAGAAGATATGCAACAATAGCAAAAACCAAATATACATGTGTGTGTGTGTGTGTGCCTTACACAAGAAACGTTGAGTAGCGACACGTCTTTCTCAATCATCTTCTTTTTGTTTTCATGGGGGGAAAAAAAGCGAATGTCTCACACTGTCTTCTCCTTTGTGCCACTCTCATTCTTTCTGTTATTTTTAACTTTTTTTTTTCGTTTCTCTATTCTAAACAATTAACGCACTGTCTTTTGTTGTCGTTGTTTGTTGCTTTAACCTCAACAACTTAAAACAATTTGCGTTGTTTACTCCACTCAAAAATCCTGTATTTTCTTTTTTTTTTCTTTGAGTCACACATGTTTCTTTTTTTTGTCCTCTTGTAGTTTTTCGTTTTTGATCCCCATTTCAGCGTCAATACATACACTTATCTTTGAGTTTATTACCAACTTACCTCTTTTTGTTTTTTGTTTTTATTTTATTTTCTGTTTCTCGACTTACGTAGTCGAAAACCTCACTTTTTTTTTTCTTTTTCTTCTTTCTTTCTTTTTTTTTTTTTGTTTTATTTGTGCTTTCGCCAAGCCACTTACCGAAAACCGTCTTCGCTTTCTTTATATCATACTAAACAAAAGAAATCTGTAACCGAGAAGCAAAAAAAAAAAAAAAAGAAAAAGAGGATGCAGGCCAACCGTGTGACGAAGCTCTTTGGGGTGAAGTATCCGATCGTGCAGGGTGGCATGATCTGGTGCGGTGGATGGCGTCTCGCCTCGGCCGTGAGCAACGCTGGCGGTCTGGGACTGGTCAGTGCCGGGTCAATGAAGTTTGATGTCTTCAAGCAGCACGTCGATCGATGCAAGGAGGCGACCCAGAACCCGTTCGGTGTGAACATCTCCCTTAATAAGGACGTCGCGCAGTACATGGAGTACGTCATTGAGCAAAAGGTGCCCATCGTCTTCACGAGTGCCGGCAGCCCGAAGCTGTGGACGCAGAAGTTGCAAAGCCACGGCATCAAGGTCGTGCATGTAGTGCCGAGCTGCAAGCTGGCACTCAAGTGCGAGGCGGCGGGCGTGAACGCCGTCGTCGCGGAGGGATTTGAGGCGGGCGGCCACAACGGGTTGGAGGAGATCACCACGATGACGCTTATCCCGCAGGTGCGTCAGGTGCTCGCGCCAGAGATCCCGTTGCTCGCCGCAGGCGGTATCGCGAGCGGCGGTGCCATGCTGGCGGCGATGGCCCTCGGTGCGGAGGGCGTGCAGGTCGGCACCCGCTTCGCCGTGACGAAGGAAAGCTCCGCTGCGGAGGCCTTCAAGAAGCGGTGCACCACAGCTGGCGAGGCCGACACGTGGCTGACGCTGAAACAGCTCATGCCAACACGCCTCATTCTTAACGAATACGGCAAGGAGGTCCGTCGGCTCTCCGAGTCCGGGGCGACGAAGGAGCAGTTGAGCGAGTTCCGCGGCAAGGGTCGGACAAAGAAGGGCATGTTTGACGGTGATGTAAACCAAGGCGAGCTGGAGATCGGCCAGATCGTCTCTGCCTGCAAAGATATTCCGAGCGCGGCCGAGGTGGTGGAACGCATAGTGAAGGAGTTCGACGAGCGCAACGCACAGCTGTCGAAAATCCGCCTGTAAAAAAAGAAGTAGAAAGAGAGAAAGACGTGAGCAGTAACAACAATAACAGCAACACACAAAAGCAAAGCGTCGCATCGCGATGTTCTCTTGCAGTAAGCGAGTGTGTGCCACACACAGTTGTTTTATCAACTTTGTTGGCTTGCTTTTTTTTTTTTTTTCTTTCGAACGGAAAATTCAGTTCTTTTAGATCTTTTTTTTTTTCATGGCTTGTCGAAGGCTTCGCTGTCGCTCTGTATTGAGGACTGCGCTTTGCAGCCGTTCACTTTTTTAATTCGGATTTCTCTTTCTTGAGTTCCTTTCTCCTTTTTTTCTCTCTCATCGCGTCTTTTTTCCGACGTTTTTCTTGAAAAAAAGAAAAACTAAAGGAAAAAGTATGACTTACAATGTAGAATAGACCCGCTTCTTGAAATTAGTCGAACGGATCCCAACTTTTCAATCCCTGTGCAAGCGAGGATTCACTTTTTTATGTGCCTGTGTGTATTTGTTTGAACTTGGGGATTTCAAAGCTATTTTGGGTTTTTGCCTCCAAAGGGCCAAATCAAGAAGAGGGGAAAAACACTCACAAACATCAATGTACCTCTCTTTTTTTTTTCCCCTGATTCACCTTCTATACTCTCCTCTCTGCCCCTTTCTTCGTTTCCACGCTTTTGCTGCATGTGATTGCAGGCTGTATTTTAGGTGAAAGGAAGCAGAGCCGTGATCGTTAAGGCAGCACTGTTGCATTTTGTTTTACAGTAAAAAAAAAAAAGAAAGGACTTGCTTTTTCTGCTTCACAGTGAACACGAAAGAACCTATAGCCGTTTTTCCTTTCTCGTACGCATTTGCATTTGATTTTCTCTCCTTCAACTCACAACTCCGACCTGTGAAGTTCACTCCAAGCACTTCCCTCCCCCTTTTTTTCATTCCTTTGTACCATTCCACTTCGTTTAGACATATTTATTTATTTATTTATTTATTACCATTCCGTGTTGCCCCTGCGCTAGACCGCGCGTACCCTGCTCTCTAGAACAAGAGCATCGTTTTCTTTTTTTTTTTTGCGCTTTTGCAGTGCTTGATATCTTTTAAGTCGGCTGTCTAGTTATTTTTTTTTTTTTAACGAGATTTGTCAGAATGACCGAATCACCTTTCTCTAATGAGCAACGAGCCCGGCTGCAAGAGCTCGAAGCACGGCAGCTCCAACTCAAGCGACTATGCGAAGAGGCATTGAAAGAGGACGAGGAGCATCAGCATATCTTTCAGCAGTTGGAGGAGCACAACGTAGCGCCCTCCGTTGTTGGCTCCTTTCGTGGCACAGGCGATGCCGCCACCGGTGGTGGTGGCGGTGCCGCAATGCAGCCCGACCGCACCGCCACAAACGCTAGTAACGACGACCCCATGGACGACTTAATGACGGGCGAGGTGCGCTCCTTCCGCGATCCAAACAGCATCACGCGGGCTTCCTCCACCGGTAGCGTGACGGCGGCGGCGGTGGGGGGTGGTTCGTACCTTCGCAATGCCTCTCTGGATCGTCCTGCGATGACCCGGCTCGATACAGCCTATCTCCCACCGACGTATCCCAGCCAGACGGACGCGGCGTCTGTGGCTGCAGACCCGATGCCACCACCACCGCCGCCGCCGCCGCGGGCGCCGCTGTACAGCACAGCCCAACCACCCAGAGCAGACGTAAAAGGGCCTGCGTGTCCGTCCGTTATTCCCTCCAGCTGGAGGCGAAACAAGGTAGCCGCGGAGGCTGCTCGACCGGTGCTCAGCAGCGCGCAAGGCAACCGCGACAGCGGTACAGCAGCAGTAGCAGCAACATCGTTGAAGCAGCCTTTGAAATACACCTCCACGCTTCGCACGTCGGCGCCACTCCTGACTTCTCCCGCCGCCCCACCGCCGCCACCGCGGCCGGAGCGCAGTCGCAGCCTCAGTCACAGCATGCCCTTGACGGGCCGCTTCCAACGCAGTGGAGATTATCGCGCTCACATGATGCCGCCGCCGCCGCCGCCGTCCGCGCCATCCACAGAGGCACGAACGTCGCCAAACGCGGTGCGGTACAAACGCTCACGCGTTGGACTGACGTCTCCTGCGGTCGCAACCCGCTTCTCGCCGCCACCGCCATCACCGCCAGCGCCGTCAACGTTGCTCTCTCCTGACGAGGTAACTGACGATCTGCCACCACCGCCACCTTCGAACCGGCGAAGAGAGCGATACGGCACTCCGGAAAGTCGTCCGAGCGCCGTAGCCAAGTACCGTGGCGCAACGCTGTTTTTAAGCCGAAGCCCGCCATTGCCCCCTCCTCTGCCGCCACATGAGCATGACGACGCGGGCAGCGATTCTTCTCTGTCCACCACCTTCACCGCGCACGACCTGGCCCGCTGGCGGAACCAGCTGCACCGTAACGACACAAACTTGCAGCGCGGCGCGAATCGGCACTCCGTCTACATCAGACCATCGACAGTGTCACCAGACAGGAGTCCGCATTACACTGGTTCTATCACAGGTGGTAAGCCTGTTGACAGTTGGGCTGAGATGCAGAACCGCTTCACCGCAACGCCGCGCGCGCTTGACCGGCGATTTGAGGTCACGGCCGCCAGCGGTGACAGTGAGCGGGCGACACGCTATACACCACTGCCTCCGCCTCCGCCTCCGCCTCCGCCTCCGCCATTGAACGATGACGACGACTATCGGTCCAGTCGCTGGGAGACCATCTCTCTGACACCCAGTCTGAAACGGGCTGAAGAGTATAAATTGCGCCGTTACTTCGCCACCGACGAAAAGGTGTCGCCACGCTCCTTGATGGACTACGCTGGCGTGGGTAGTCGCCTCAACCCTTCAACCTGGCGGTCTACCGAAGTGTACCACGCAGACGGGCAACAGCGGCAACAGCAGCGCGCACCGTCCACGTTGAAGGCGGAGGAGGTCTGGAGCACCGCCTCGCGCACACGCGTCTCTGCCACAGCCAGGACCACGACAGCTCTTCACTATGATTCTGTATTGATGGATGACAGGAACGGCACGAGCATGCGTGAAGCAGCGGCGGCCGCGCCACTGTCGTCACCGCTACAGTCCATCCCGGACAATGAGTCAACGTATCAACTGGACGCGTCAGCTGCTGCCGGTGCCACAGATGCAGCCATGAAGGCAAAGAAGAAGAAGCCTGTGCACCCCTACGGAGGCCAGTCCATGCCGCATGCCAAACTCTCTGCACTGCCCAGCGGAAGCAGCGCCGCATCCGCTGCGCCTCTCTTCTCTGCCATGTACGCCCAGCAACAGCGGAGTGCCGCGTCCACTGGGCTCAACAGCAGCCGAAACTCCGTCTGGGAGCACGGCGACGCGGGGTCTGGCCTGAGCGCAGCTGCTGGCGGGGCGGCGGTGCCGCTGACACCCGTCGCAGCGGTCAGCGAGTTTTTTGACATGGGTCCCGAGAAGGAAGCACTCCTCACTCTCCTGCGTGAGAGCACCCGTGTCGCAGCCACCGCAGCCCTGCAGAAGAGGCCCTTTCAGGCTGACGCACAGAGTGACAGGACTCCCTCCGCCTCCCGCTTTGACGGCACTCCTGCGGCGGACAACGCCGGGCAGCCCCACGGTGGGGCCGTCCCCGCCGCGGCCACGGCGAAGCTCCCTCATGCGGGGATCAAGGCGCCGCGTTCAGCCTCGCTGAGGTCGCCGCGGCGTCAGACAATCCCAGGCGCCACCATCTGGTCGAGCCAAGACGTCTCGCGTAGCACCTCGGCAGTTCTACCTCCACACAACACCACCACCACCGCCACGAAAGCAGCCGCAGCAGCGCCCTTCAGCGACGGCGCGTCAGAGTCGGCGCCGAACGCGAGCGTGAAGCGGGCTTCGCCGCAGCTGCAGCGGCAGTGCGAGGAGGCGCAGGCGAAGGCCGAAACACTCGCGCGTCACCTCGTCAAGGCGATCGCGGACCGCAAGCTGCTGCAGGACAACGTGGAGGAACTCGAGCAGCTTGTGGAGGAATGCAACACCGAGATGGGCCGACTGCAGCGAATCGTAGAGGAGCAGCACCACGACGCGTCCACCTCGCTGGGCGTGCAGGCGGCGCTGCGGGCGAAGGAGCGCGAGGTGGCCGTCTACGAGGACGAGATTAGGCGGCTGAACGGAGTCCTGGATGACCACCTCGCCCGCACCTCCACCACCCGGCAGTGCGTGCAGGACGAGCTGGGCCAGAGTCTCGTGTCGAAAGAGGCGGAGATCGAGGCGGCCATGGCGGAGCTCGGTATGGCCCACCTTGCCCAGCGCGACGCTGAGGAACGGGCCGGCCAGCTCGCCAACGAGCTCGAAACCGCCGTCGAGCAGATCCAGTTTCTGGATGAGCGGCTGGCAGAGATGGAGCGTGCAGCCGCGGCGGCGCAGTTCACCAGCACCGCGGCACACCTGAGCACCGGCGACTCGCCGGCGACCGGCCAGGAACCGAACGCACTGGCCGGGACTCCCCTTGTCATTCCCTCCTTCGCGGAGACGCAACACTGGCCGGTGGAGGCGCGACGCGCGATGGCGCAGCTGGTGGTGCAGGCGCAGGGGCTGCTACAACAAAACGCAGAGAGCGAGCGGCACGCGGCGATGCGGTTACAGCACATGGAGCAGACCTGCAACGAGCTCCAGCAGCACCTACGCGAGCGTGGCGAGGAGGTGGAGCAAGCCCAGCAGGCTTGTCAGCAGCTACAGCAGGAGAAAAAAGCGCTGCAGGCCTGCGGGGAGCAATGGTACCAGCAGCTGCGCGACGTGAAGGAGGATGCGCAGCTTGTGTCGGAGATGGTGCGCACAGCCCGCGGCGACGCCGAGGACGTCCTCCTCGCCTCGCGAGTGGCGGAGGCGCGGGTGGTAGAGCAGCACGCCGCGGTGGCCGCGGCCAGCCCTTTTCGTCTCGTCCCCGCCGCTCCCTCGACCGCCGCGGTAGACGTGGCGACACTGCAGAAGTCTGCGCACTTTGCTCAGCAGGTCATGGGCGACTTCCACGCTGTGGCCCGCTTCTTGTCCAGCCTGCGCAAGATGGACATCGGGGACCGCAACGGCTACCAAATTCTGCAGAGCATCGCGAAGGGCCGCAGCCCAGCAGAGGGACTCTTCATCACCGCCGACGACGCTGCAACGCCGACGCGCACGCTCGAGCACCTCGGCGCCGATGCCACGACAGAGGCAAAGCGGCGGGTGCGAGAGAAGAAGGCGCGCGTGCTGCAGGCGGTGGAGCGTGCGCTGAAGCTTGAGGCGCAGCCGCCGCCACCGCCTCAGAATCAGAGCAGCGCCACGCCGTCGGTGGTGAACGAGCGGTCGTCGGGGACGATGCCGCCGCTGGAACTGCCCCCGCGCGCCGAAGCGGAGCGTCAGCCTACCGTGATTGAGGTCGTGACGGCAGCCGTCGCACCCACGATGGAGCCACTGGCATCAGAAGCAACTCCAGTAACAAGATTGGCAGCTTTGCCGGTGGAGGAGAAGACGGACTCGGGCGATTTGCCAGATGTCTTTCTTGACGACGTGGCGGACGAGCTCGAGCCGGAGCCGGAGGTGGAGGTGGTGGCGACGGCATTGCAGCCCGCGCGGCTTGGCAGCTACAGCTACCGCGGAGGCAGCAATGGCATGGTGCACAGCAACGTGCGCCGTGACCCGGCGGAACTCGGCCTCTCGATGTCTCACCACTCTTGGCAGGCGACACCGCTGCCGCTGCATATGCAGCACAGCTCCTCCAAACGGCCTGCCACGAACGCCATCACCACTACCACCGCTGCTGCTACTTCCACCATCTCTGCTGCCACTGCGATTGCCACTGATGCAGAAGTGGGCAAAAGTACACAACACTCGTGTCAGCAGTTCTCTCTCCTTGCGTCGTCGGTCGCCTCGGCGACGTCGCCGATCCCGCTTGGCGTCAACGGCAAGCCGATCTGCAGCGCGCTGTGCATGGGTGATGACGAAAATAAGGGGACAGGGCCACCGAACCTGACCAATGCACGACCAACAGCCGCCACAACAACAGGTGGTGGCGTTGCAACGCCGCCGCCGCCGCCGTCGGTGTCCCGCCCGCTGCGCCTCTCCACCACGCCGTCGCAGCCGCAGTCGGAGACGCGCGAGGAACATGAGGCAAGTAGCGCGGCGCGGCGATCCGTCGTTGACGCGGGTGCGGTGGAGAACACCTTGCGCTTCAACCTCCTCGCTGCGCCATTCACGCCACTCCGCGCCAGCCCCAGCGGCGTCGATTGCAACACGTCTTCGATTACGGTGGTGTCGTCGCCGTCGGTGACGCCGCAGGCCTCGCAACACCCCTTCCAGCGTCACACACCGTTACACTCGCAGCTGCAACAACGACAGCCACCTGGCCCAGAGACTGAGCAGACGATGACGCCCGTGCAGCCGACGGCCGTCCAGCAAACAGAAGCCAGCCTCATGCTGCAGCCTGCGAACAAGAAAGTGGCGGTGGGGCGGCCCCCACCCACCCCGCCACCGACGTCGTTTCTTGATGGGGACACGACACTGCCCTCCGTGTCCGACATCGTGCCAAGTGAGAAGGCGGTCCCGCCTACAGAAGTAGAGGAAATCGCGACAGCGCAGCAGCAGGGTGTTCCCAGGGATGCCACGCCGGACGCACCGCGCGCTCAGCCCCCGCACGACACGGTGATCGTTGTGGTGGACCCGCTCCTCCTGCAATCTCCACTGGAACGACCGCGGCCGTCGCAGTCGTCGGCGGACGAGCCACCGCCGCGGGTCGTGCGAGAGGAGAGTCAGCCTTCGCAGCCAGGCTCGCATCCAAAGGCCCGGAGCACTACGGCACGCCCGCCCCCTAGCCCGCCCGCGCCACGTCATGACAAACCCAAAAGCAGTAACACACACCCCACGATGAGCGGACAACGCAGTCGCGACCACGCTGTCGGTCACCGGGCGGCGAGCGACGACAGCAACGACGACGAGGCGACGCTCTTCTTTCGTGAGCCGCCGCCACGTGATACAGTGCAGGAGGTGGACGTGTCTGTGAGCGCGGCCGCACCTCCACCATCGTCATCATCACACGAAGCAGTGGCCGAGGACGATACACTCCACTCCGCAGAGCCAACGTCGCGTGTGGCGGTGGACCTGCTGAGCGGCGATTTCATGATGCCTTCCAGACAAAGCAGCGGCACAAGATCAGCAGCGACAGCAGCAACAGCCAAAGCATCGCCTCGCGAAACAGCAGAGAAGGAGGCGGAGCGAAAGCAGGAGCGGTCACGATCGCCGCAGACGCGCCGGGTCGTGGACGACAATGACGACGATGAGCCCTCGCTGCAGTTCTCCGCCCCGCCTCTGCCCCTGCCTCCGCAAAAGCTCCCTCGACCCGTCGCTCTCCCGCACGCCGAGTTGGAGGAGGAACATCACAGCAACAGCAACAGTTATACGTACGCGACGTCACACGAGGTTTCGTTAGGCTTGGTGTCACCCGTCAGCGCCAGCGTCACTCCCACCACCAAACACGAGCCCCCAACGGACCAGTCTGTGCTGCAAGCGGCGCAGCAGCAACAACAACAGAGCGGGCCTGCGCACCGGCCGCTGCACCGGCCACGCCGGCCGCAGCCCACCGACGCAGGGCTCAGCCTTTCCAGCATGAGCAGTGGCGGCAGCGGCGTCGCCCCTCCACGGCTGCAACGCTCTGCCTCCGCCTCGCCGTCTGCGTCGGCGCCGCTCGTCGGGTCAGCTGCACCGGGATCCGCAGGTCCGCAGAGCAGCGGTCGTGCTGACATGCCCGGGCAATCTTCGAAATCCTCCTCGCTTGAACGGACACCGCAAAGTGCGACGCCGGCCCTGGCAGAACCGCAGCGAGCCTCGCCTGCAAGCCGGCCCGATGTGGCGGGAACGCAACAGCAACAACAGTGTCCATCATCGTCCACCGCTGCTGCTGCTGCTGCTGCTGCTGCAGTGACTGAGGAACCCACAGAGGAGAAAGAGGAGGAGGCGCCACTCGCCGAGATGGAAGAAGAGGAGGTGGAGACGCTGGACACCCGTAGTAGAACGGCAACGCCGAACAGAGCCGCCTCCCGCCCTGTCATGTCGGCCGCTGCCGGTGAGATGTCACGCGCATTTGAGGAGGAGGAAATGGCAGCAACGACAGTGCTGCTGGCGGCCGAGAACGGCACCATTGAGAGTTTTAGCATGGGTGTCTCGCAGCCAGCGGACCCGCTGCCTGCAGCGCCAGACCAGTCGCGGTCACTGCCTGGACGAACTGGAGAAAGCCGCAGCGGTGGCACCTCCCCTCGACGCATCGTACAGGGCGGTTCCGGTAGCAGCGAGCCCGCACCGCTGCCAACGGTGAACGTCGACGCCCCGGAGTTGAACACGATGTGGCTGCGCCGTGCCTCGCCAAAGCCAGCGGCCTTGCCTGACGTCAGCGATGGGGTGCCACCCCTACCACGTGGAGCGTCGACGCCGGTGGTGACGGAGGCCATTTCGAGCCTGCCCTCCTCACTGCGAAGTCGCAGCACGCAGTCATCGGCGCGCAGCCCCAGCAGTTCCACGCTGAACAACTCGCCGCCGTCGGAGGCGGCGGCGAGGCGACGCGAGGACGTGACACGCATCTTGGAGCGAATCCGGGCAAAGCGCGAGCAGGAGCAGAAGTTTGGCGCTGCCATCCCGGTTACAGCGACGGCAGCGAGTCCGACCTCGTCCTCACGTTACGAGAGCGAGGATCCGTCTTTTAATGGCGAGTGAGTTGGTGAGAGAGAAGGGAAGGGTATAGGTCAAAAGCAAACAAGCAGTAGCAACAACAACAAAAAAAGGTGTCCACTGCGTAACTTCTGGTGTGTGCCGCGTACCTGCTATAATCAAGGTCTGGTCACGGGTGTGATGGTGGAAGCGTCCATGTAGAATAGACTAGCTGTTTTCCTGTCGGGCAAACCAAATACTGGGCGGGTGTGAAGTGATGTATTCTTCAACAGCAAAAAAAAAAAAAGAGCTTCTTGGCCATGCGTTTTTATTTCTTTTTCTTTTTCTTTTTTTACCTCTTTGCACGTTGCCTCGTTAGAATAGAGCCTCCTATAATTTAACCGCAATTCACTTTTTTTTTTTTTTCAAATGAGACTTTGCGCTTGTTTCATAGCAAGATAGAGTCATCCTTTTTTTTTTGTTGTTGTTCTTAGAAAGAAAAGACAATAGATAGCTTTTTTTTTTTAATGTGCTTTTATTTCTCTGTTTTCGGAATTAGTTCCAAAAGTCACGATGTCGTCAGTTCTTAGCGGCTTTGTGTCTCAATCGCGTGCTGTTCGTTATCTATCATTTACTTCTTTTCTCTTGTGTCTCCCCCTCCCCTACAATCTCTTTCCCCCCCCCCCCTCTCCCCCTTCTGCTGCCTGGACCTCTCTTTCTTTTCCGCTACCCCTCTTTGTCGGTTTTTCCTCTTCCTTTTTTCTCTCTTTCCCCCCCCCCCTCCTCCCTGGCGTTGCAGCGTGAGTGTACAACCTGAAAGCTAATCCCCTGCATCTTGCAGCGCGTCCTCAACGACGCATGCGGCATCCTTCGCACAACCCTTTTTTTTTTTTTCATAAACTGAAACATCTTCTTACCACACTGTACCTGTATAGAGTGTTCCAGCCTGCTCGGCTCTTTTTTTGTTTGTTTGTTCTTTGTTAGAATTGTCCGAGATAACGACTTCTTTTTTTCTTTTTTCCATAGATTCTGAACTCTCTCTCTTTCCCTCTCTCTCACGCAGAAAGGTGACTGCATAGCCCTTTTTTTTAATTACTGTTGGCCGGTGTTAATAGGAAAATCACGAGATGAGCACATCCGCGGCCGTCGGCGACGCCTCGTTGGCCGACGTCGACTCGATTGACACGCCGACTCGTGTGACACTGTCGCCTGCTGCCGCAGCGAAGCAAATCAGCAAAACGCCTCGTCCCAGCTCCGGCGACGACATCGAGGACATCTTTGGCTCGCAGACATCATTGACTGATTCAGCGAAAAGGCGCTCACCCGCTGCAAACGATCTCCGCCGCAGCCATGAAAGCGGCCCCACGGGGGCGGTACGGGAAGATAGCGCAAACAGCTCCACCATCACTACCACGAGCATACACCTGTCATCGTCGCGCCCAGCGGTGACATCACGCACTCGCGTTCCGTCTAAAGAGAATTTGTATGGCCGTCGCAGCAGCAGCAGCAACAACAGTAAGAGAGCGGCAACGCAGCCCACTGCTGTGCGCCACGTCAGCACGGTCGCGCCCTCTTCCTCTGCCAATCATCCGTCAACTTCAGCACTTGCCGAGCAGTACGGCAGCCAAGTTGTAACGGAACGGAGCGTCTGTCAACCCAGCGCGACGAGCTCTTCCACCTTGCGCACACAACGGCGTCGTGACGGTGTCGCCGTTGATGTGGAGTGCGACGCTGCTCCGACCACGGACACGCTGCTGCGACGCATGCGAAACAAGGAAAGAGAATTTGATCAAAAAATACATGTCATCCACAATACCTTTCAAAACGCGGGTGAGCAGCTCGTCATGCGGGACTGCATCATTGCCCAGCTGCAGGAAGAGCTCGCGCAGCTGCGCACAGAGGCCCGCCGCATTCCTAAAGAGTACCAGGCGCGTGAAGAGCAGCTGCTGCTGCGGGTAGACGAGATGATGCAGGAGCTGCGTGAGGAGCAGGCGCGTGCCAAGAGCCGCCGCCACGCCGCAGACGAGGAGGCACGGCAGCTGCGGGTGGCGCTGGATACCGCAGACGAGCAGCTCAAGCAGCAGCAGCGTGTCTCCGATGACTTGCTGCGCCAACTCCGCGCTGCCGACAGGTCGCTACGAGACGAGAAGGAGAAGCACGCGACGGCACTGCAGCAGAGCCGTCAAACCTACGAAGAGAAGCTGATAGAGTGTCAGCGAGCGTACAATGCGGTCGAGAAGGAGCTCGTCAGAGTGCAGGCCCGGAACGAGGAGGCGGAGAAGGATCGCGCGGAGTCCCAAGCGAGGCTGTTGGAGCATGAGCTGGACAGCCGACGTCAGCGCTCCGGTGACGTTGCGCATGCAAAGGAGCTCACCACGGAGAACATCGCGCTGCGGGAGGAGGTGGAGGCGGCGCAGCTGAGCACAGCACGGCTGCTGCGACTCCTGTCCGAGGTCCCTGCGCTGGTGGACTACTTGCAGTGGAATGAGCTGAGCAGCGAATTTGTGTTCCTGGGCTACCCCACCCGCTATTTCGCCAGCGGAAACAGCATCGGCAGAGCACCATCGCACAGCCGCCGTGTCAGCCCAGCAAGCCGCGGCATATCTCCGCGCAGCACGCGTCGTGGGAGCAGGCAAACCTCACCCGTGCGTCGATGTGGCACCAGTGGTGCCGCAGCATCATCTCTTCTTGCAGAGGATCGCGGCGTCGCTGACCACAGCGCGGTGCACCGCAGCCCCACCTCCTCCTCCTCCGCACGATCCGCGCACGCCACCTCCTACTTCCACGACGTGAATGTCTCGAATGGCTCGCTGGTCGGCACCGGCGTCGAGGACGGCGTCTACGCGGGCATCGCTTCATCGCTCTCCAAGAACGTCTGGCTGAATGGACGCTGGGCGCAGCAAATGATGGAAATCATCGCCGCGGAGAACAATTTCACCCGTCTGAAGCGGATCAAGTTGCTGGAACTGGAGGAAGCGGCGCAGCTCAGCGAGCAGCTGCCTTCCGCCCGCGACGTCCTCGAATGCCGACGACAGGAGCGTGACTACTGGATCCCCTACGCCGTCTTCACTGAGGCCCAGAAGTTCAAGAACAAGTACTACCCAAAGCTGCCCGCCATGTCCCACTTTTACCCGTTTCTCATCCAGCTCAACAAGATATGGTGCGCGAAGCTTCATGACAGGCTGCGTGTGCGGCAACAACGCCTCCCCGCCACGGAAAGCTTGGGCCCCTACAGCCATGGTCACCGTCGTCCTCGGGACGCCGCCATCCGTGACAGGGACGGGGGCAGTCGAATGACTAGCCGAGGCGTTACAGCTTCCCAGTTCGATATCAGACGGTCGGAGGAGCTGCTCAGCGATTTGGTGCAGTGCGAAACCCGGGCCGACGAGATCCAGGCCGAGCACCATCGCCTGCGTCGCGATGTCCGCCTGCACGTCAGCAGCCAGCGCGCCCTACAGTTGTTTCGCCTCTACGACGAAGTGCTTCACAGTGCGCATGGGAGTCTCATGGCAATGCTAAAGCTGACAGAGGAGTTGTACAATAGCTATCAGACCAGCAACCACAACCACATCAGTGGTCGCGCAACTTCACCGGCTAACGACGCCGAAGCCCGCACGCGATCAGCGGCGGACACGCTGCGCGATGCCCAGCTACAGGCGCAGATGCAGGCAGACATCAACGCTGCAGAAGATGCGCGGGACCAGTTGCTGTGTGTTGTCAAGCGCACCTGCGAACGGGTCTGCGATGTTGGCGATTCGCTGTCAACGCGCATGATGTCGTACTACAGCGACCTCCATCAGCTCATTCAAATGCTGCACCAACATGTGTCTCGACTGCGCTCTCAAGGTGGTGGCGGCACAGGCGCGGAGGACGCCAGCAGCAGCAGCAGCAGCAGCGAGTCGAAGCATCGTGGTGGCGTGGCACCGACTAAGACAGCAAAAGGTAGAGAAGACGCGGCAAATGTGGAGTTGTCGCGCAAACTCCGCAAAGCGCTCCGTGAGCGTTACGAGGCGGCAGAGGTGTTGGTGAAGAGCGACGCCTCTGCTTTAGCATTGTCGGGCCCCGACATTGTTGGCATCGACTCGTTGCTGAAGTTGGCTGCGAGTGTGCTGGACTTCGGCAATGAGGTGCGCAAAGAGGTCACAGATGCGAGTGGCGCGCTGCACAGCTTAGCAGAACAGGCAATGCATGAAGCAGAGCAGCTGGGTAACGACACATGAGTTCTTCTGTTGTTGTTGTTTTTATAAATTATTTTCTCTTCCCTCTCGAGAAGTGCCATGCGCCTTTTTTCTTTCATTGTTTGAACTTGTTCGAGAAGTTCTCGTTGCTCGTTGCCCGTTGCTGTTTTAAGCCAGATTCTGTGAAATGCTGGAAGGGGACAACATGTAGTTTGCTCGACATTCTGCACGCATATATATATATATATATGTGCATGTACATTTCAAGAGAAGAAGGCCAAACGTGAAAAGAAAGAAAAAAAAAAAAGGCAGCTACGTATGATCGCCAAGCCGTGTTCTTTCAGAAGCCTACCCAACATATGTGCCGCATGCAAATTGTGTTTTGCCGCGAGAGTATGAACGCGGAAGAGGGAGATGAGGAAGACTCTTGATGCCAACAAAGTTGTATGCAACTGGATTCCATCCATAATTTTCAGCCGACCGGCTATTCTGCATTTACTTGTTTTTCCTCTTTTTCCCCTTCCTGTTCTTTTGGACTAATGTGCCGCATATGCTTGAATCCACTAACTCAACTGCTTATGCAAATGCAGCGTACTTTATCGACATCAAAGCACCTCTTTTTTTTTTTTTTTTACTACTATGATCGTTGACATCAGTATTTGTATTCTACTAGTGTAACAACGCAAACTCTCCCTTAAAGAGGAGAAAAAGAAAAAAGAACGGCTGGTGGCATCACAGCTGCGATCGAGAAAGCCCGAATCAGCGCTACTGTAACTGTCTTCTCTCTCGACCCTAGCTGCTCGCACTTGTCTACCTCTTTTTTTTTTCTTGTGTTTGTGCGTGTGGAGTGAGCTTTCATAGACGTTGCTGGCTCGACGCGTGGTACCAGAGAGGGAGCAGGAAAGATCACGACTTCATCATGAACTCACCGAAGTGCGGCCCGCACAGCGTGGCCGACCAGTTGGCCTGCATCGCTTCCTATTTTTCCTCTGTCTCTCAGGAATGTCGGCAGCAGTCGCATGGGCGGCTTCCCCTTGCCTGGGTTGCCACCTCGCCCTCTGCGCGGCTGGTGGCGGAGCAGCGCCACGCTTGGGTGGTCCTTCCTTTCGACTCCACCGCGCTTGCTGGGAGTCCGTACGCGCAGGACGACAACGAAGATAATGCCTTCGGCGCTGCGCTGGCCAATGCCACCACGCCCTTATTTACCCTGCGTGCCGCGCTTGGCTTGGATGCCGCAGATACCAGCAGCAGTGCAGCCACGGTAGCCACCACCGATTCAGCTAGCGACCGCGTCGGCAGCAGCAGCCCCGCCCTGCCCACCTCTCCCTCCGCGAAAGTCATGTCATGGATCAGTCAAACGACAGAGAGCCTTGCAGACGTGAATCACGCCGCGTCGCCGGTGGAGTCTCAGAAGCCGGTCTTCCTCGGTACCTCGCGCGCCAAGCCGCCTGCGCAGAGGTCGACGCGGTCGACGCGGCCGAGCACGGGCGTCCACGGTCCACGTGTCGAGGACCCGCTCGAGGCCGCTTGTAGCTGCGGCGTGCACGTTGGCGGCCTGACGACGGTGCTGGTGTCCGGCGCACACCTCTACGAAAAGCGCCTCTCATGCAAGCAGCCAGCGGGACCTTCACAGTGTACATCGCACAAGTCTCCCTCTGCCTGTGGCGCGCAGACTGGCAGGGACAGGAACATCAACGCCTCCTCTACCCTGCTGTTCCCCTCAACAACATGCTGCGGCGGGTCGGTGTCGTCACTGCTCTGTGTCCCGCCCAACGCCGCCGTGTACGACGCGACTGCCATGAACGAGGTCAGCGCGACTGGCTCGCCCCTGTTTAAGGCCGGTGCAGTGCTACACGACGACGATGGCGGCGCGGAGGATGAAACGGCGCACGACCCGCAGACGGGCGCCTCCGTGTACACGGTGCAGCAAGTCCGCAAGCTGCACGAACAGGTGCGTGGCGGCCACGTCGACAACGCCTACACCACCGTCTGGTACCGCCAGCTCTTCGTGGATGGCGAGGAGGTGACGGAAAGAGTGCTGTGCGGCGTGTCGCAGTGGTGGCTGCAGCGTCCCGTACGACTGCAGGAACTGCCAACGACCGTATTTGCCACCAATCAACCGACGTTTCTCGATGCGCCGCCGGTGTACGTCAAGTTTATGAGTGACATCGGCGCAAACCTGTGGTGGCCGCGCCGCCTTTTTTCCGTCGTGCATTGCCGCTTTCTGGCGCACCGCTGGCACTCCGTCGCGCTGCTGCGCTGGGCAGTGCTGCTGTGGGCTTTTTGTGCCGTGCTGGTGGAAAGCCTGTTCCACGGGGTGCCGGATATGCCAGCGCACTACGCCGCGTCGCCGCAGGACACGGTCGACCTCGTCATGTCGTTTCAAAGGCTGGGTGAGGTGTATGGTGGGAAAGATCAGCTTGCTGCCCTGGACGTGAGCCACACCGGCGTGCGCGGCGTGCACCTGCTCGCCTGTGCGATCGGCAAGGTGGTCGGGTCGCTTGCGTGTCACGCGGACAACGAGGTGGACCGTTTTCGCGCGCTTGATGTTGCAGGCTGCATTCAGTTGCACCATCATCAGGGCGAAATGCATCTGCTCACGCCGCAGTTGCAGTCCTTCTTCCTCTACGCCTCCCAACAGGCACAACGGATCTCCTCGAAGAATCCAACATCTCCACTGACTCTAGTTGACCTGCTGATGGCGGTCTCGCTTAGCGAGGAGACGACGCGGGCACCGCGGTCGGCTACAGGGCTGGCCCTGGCGCTACTCAGCCACCACGGTAGCCTCACGTGGGTGAGTGGTCCAGGCTGCAGCCTCGACAACGCCGCCTTGCACGAGCTTGGCACCTACGCACTTCTTGTTGAAGCAGTAACCTCCAGACAGAGCACAAACGTCTCTGCTGCTGCTCCTGCGCTGCCGTGTTGGTCGTGCTCGATTTGTGCGATGGACCTGACGAGTGCGCTCAGCCTCGACGACTTAAACGCTGTCGCCTACCTGCCGTGTCTGGAGCAGCTGCTCGTGCCGTTCACCTACGTGACGGACGACGGTGTGGCGCGGATGGATGGCCACACCTACCCACAGGACCTGCTCGACTTTTTCGCGCTGTGCACGGAGAACAAGATATCGATGCTCGACGCACGGGCGCAGGCGGTCGTGAAGGACGGAATGAAGGCGCTGGAGCAGCTCACGGCTTCTTCGAACGACGCCCCTGCGTTGACTGCGAGTACAGGACGGAACGGGCATTCTGCCACCACCGCCAGTAACAGCTACAGCAACAACAACAACAACAACAAGGTGCATCACCACGCCGTAGAGGCCTTGCACCAGCGCTTCCGCTCGCACCTCTATCAGATCGACTTTACCTATTGCAGCTTCCTCTCTAGCGTGAATGGGCTCGTACGACAGCAGCGGCTGGAGCTGCTCAACCTCAGCCAGACACGCATCAACAAGACGGGCCTCTTTGGCACTGCCGAGAAGTCTCGTGCGTCGTCGCCTTCCTCCTCTTCCTCTTCTCTGAAACACTCATTCCCGCCACTGCGTCTTTTTATTGCAGAAATGTGCGAGCACCTCAGTGACCTGAGCGGCCTCGCACACATCGGCACGCTGGAGTGCGTTATTGTCCGTAGTGGCTCGCTCGGCGATGACGGGCTGCGCGCGATCTGCACAAAGGACATGCAACAACTGCACCTCATGGACCTCAGCTACTGCGATCGCCTGCACCACGTTGGCTGCCTGGCCGCCTTGCCTGCACTCGAGACTTTGATTTTGGACAGTACGGATGTGACGCCGGCGGAGGTGCGGCAGCTGCGTCAAAGCCGCTCGCTGGGCACGTTGTCGGTGCGTTTCTGCACTGAGTTTGCCTTTATTGGAAAGGATCAGAAAGAGCTGGAGGAGGTGGTGGGCACGTTCCCCAGTCTGAAGCACTACGTCTACGAGGACCTTATCGGCGATGACGCGTTGCGCAAGAAGAAAACAATGTAAAGGTGCTGTTAAAGCAAGGCGAAAGAGAAAAAAAAAGAGTTTATCTTTCCTGTTTTTTTTTTGTTTGTTTGTTTGAGAGGGAGGGGGGTTTCTGAGTGTTTGGCTTGAAAAGCATGCATGCGGGTACAAGGGTTGGTGGCAAAGAGGTGTGTGTGTGTGTGTGTGTGTGTGTGTGTGTGCGTGTTTGTTTAGGAAACCTGTTGGTGCAGCGCTCACGAGTAGTGCTTGTGTTTCTTTATTATTATTATTATTGTCGTTGTTGTTTTGTTCTCGTCTGCAGTAAATCTGGATAAGCACGTTTTGCCATCACGAAAGGCGGACACCTTTACATGCCTCAACAACTATTCGTTGCTTTCCGATGCTGTCAACCCGTTTTTCAACTGTTTTTCGACTAATAATATTGTTTTAAATTCGTTGTACTCTTTTTTTTTTTTTTGTGGTGCGTGCGAGGCTAACGCCCCATGTCCCTATTTCGCCAAGAAGTATACGTTGCATGAAGAAGGTATCTGATTTAGCCCGGTCATCTGACTGCTGATAGGCGTACTTATTCTCTCTAAACTGGTCATATGGGACGATGTGTTTCCGCGGCGTGTTGCTAACCACGAAACAGCGCACACGAGAAGGCAACTGGAGAAGCTGTATCAATAGCTTCCTGTTGTACCGGTGCGCCTCTGTTTTGCTTTTCGAAACTTCTCAGGTTCCTCCTCTCACTGTTCGACTTTTTCTACGCCTTTTTTTTTTTTCCTTTGTCCTCTCTTTACTCTCGCTTCGGTATTAGATGGAACTCCCCTTTTCTGTGGACTGAAAGCTATAGTCTCTTTTTTTTTTTTTCAGTCTCTCTGTTTCAGTAGAGGTTTTTGTAGAAAGTCCTTTTTTTCTTCCTCGTGATCTCCCTTACGGCAGAAGATTGCGCTTGCGACAACTTTTCTTGCGCAAACGGCTCATCAATCGCGTTCCTGCTTCTTTTCGCAGTTACGGAGCCGTTGCTACTGAACTTGGTTTTCGAAGCACTTCTTTCCGATTCCCGCGGCTCCTGTAGCTCTCTAACTGTTCTTCTTTTAGCATTTATTGTGGCGAAACGCACAAACGCAAGGCAGCAAGTACAACACGAAAAAAAGAGCTCTTTTTTTTTCTCCCCAAATGGACTTCAATATGATGTCTGGCGGTGGTCGCGGCATGGGACGTCACGCCGAGGAGGACGCCCGCGACACCTCGGAGACAATTCAGATCTCTTCCATTGCGCTGCTGAAGATGCTCATCCATGGCCGCGCGGGTGTACCGCTCGAAGTGATGGGTCTCATGATTGGCGAAGAGATTGACGACTACACGATCCGCGTAGCAGACGTCTTTTCGATGCCCCAGACCGCCACCGGCCAGTCCGTCGAGGCAGTCGATCCGGAATACCAAGTGCACATGCTGGACAAGCTGAAGCTGGTGGGCCGCCACGAGAACGTGGTCGGCTGGTACCATAGCCACCCAGGCTTCGGTTGCTGGCTTTCCTCGGAGGATGTGATGACGGCTGCCGGCTACGAGAACCTGACCCCGCGTAGCGTCTCGGTGGTCGTGGATCCAATCCAGTCGGTGCGCGGCAAGGTTGTCATCGATGCCTTCCGTACCATTCCGCAGGAAATGATGGCGATGCGAGCCATGGGCGAGTACGTGGAGCCGCGGCAGGTCACGTCGAACATCGGCTTCCTCTCCAAGCCGTCCGCCGCCGCCCTCTCGCACAACCTGAACCGGCAGTATTACAACCTTCCGGTCACCTTCCGGAAAAAGAACCACGAGCTGCGGCTGCTGCTCAACGTCTACCGCAAGGGCTGGCAGGAGGGCTTCAAGTTGGAGAAGGCGAAGGTTTACCAGCGCGAGACGCGCGCCAGCATCCGCCAACTCATCTCCCTCTCCAAGCAAGCGGAGAAGTACATTACGCAGGGTCGCGACGAGGACGACCTTGGCAACGTTGGCCAAATCAACACCATGTCGCACTTGCAAATGGAGGCGGAGAACGTCATTCACCGCAATCTAAACCAGGCCATTGGAGCCATGATCAATGCGGTGGTGTTTTAAAGAGATATCTTGTGCTGAGAGGGAAGATGTATGGCAGATGACTTGAGGGGCGGGGTTGCTTCTAGACATTTGCACCGCCAACTGATACTAGCGGTTGGCTCTTTTTTTTTTTTTTTGGCTGCGCGCTTTTGTGAACAATATTATATCTGGTTTCAATGAAAAGCGCCGTTCGTTGCTTTATTACGTGGCTGATTGCTTGTCGTGCTCCCTTTTGATAGGGGCTTATCAGAGGTTTTTTTTTTTTTTTGGAGGTGTATGAACTTGTATGTGGAGCTGCGTCTCCATGTTCTATTGTTTTCGCTATTCAATTTCAAGAAAAAAAAAAGTTGCTGGGTTTCTCTCTTTTTTTTTTTTTGTTTGTGTGCAGCCCAGTTGTGGTTTGCAGAAGGACAGAAGACGTGCTCTGATATTGCGAGAGTGCTTCTTAGGAGGTACTCCTTTTTTTCCTCTCGCTTGTGTTAGCGAGAGCTTTACGTGCATAAAAATGCTCCTGTACGCTTTGATGTGTATTACACGCACCGCTTGTCGTCATTTTTGACCAAGAACAGTTTTTGCTTTACTCCTCCCTTTATTTCCTTTTTCTACATTTTACTGTCACATGCTACCTTAAACTCGCACTTCTTCTTTTTCTTCTTCTTTTTTTCACCTTGAACGCTTTTTTCTTTTTTCTACATTTGCTTCGGTAAAGAAGATAGTTCAGTAGAACTTGTGTGTGTTTGTGATCTTGAAAGTGCTTGACCTATTTTTTTTTTTTTGCTTTAACGCGTGTCTTTACTATCATCATTATTAAAAAGTCTGAGTGTGTATGTGTGTGTTTAAGCCTGTTTTACATCTATTAAGGATTTCGCTTATTCTGCCGCTTCTCCTGTATTTGGTTCCACCTAAAGCGTGTTGTTGTAGGTAAAGGAATTTATCTTTATATATATTTATATTTCTTGTTCTCCATTTGCTTCACATTGTTTTTCTCTTTTCCCTAGTTTCCTTTGCTTCCTTTATTCAGCTCCTTTTCTTTTTTAGTAACAGGTGCCTCAGTGTTTTTTTTTTTTTTTGTGTGTGTGGTGCTCGCAGTCTCAATCCTGGTGTTTTTTTTTTTTAAACACCAACGGGCAAGACGTTTTACTATTATTATTATTATTATTAGGGCTATTTTGCGATTTCCCTAGGGCTTTGCCCCTTTTTCTTCTTTTTTTTTTCTTTTCAGTTTGCGTTGCCATGTCCGTTTTCTTGAGCATGGAAGCGCAAAGAATGCTCGCCGAGAGCGCTTTGCAGTCGACGTCGAAGTCAAGCAGCGCAAGGAAGCAGAAGAGCAGCGCGTCATCCACGCCAGCGACCACACCGCCGCTGCAGCCGCAGAAGCACGCGCCACTGGTGCCGCCCACATCTGGGCTTAAAAACTCGCCGCGCGTGCTGCACCCGGATGTAAAACGGCCGACTCTCTCGCGACCCGAGTCCTTCCACTCCCACACCCACTCGCACTCCCGCTCGCCCTCCGCGTCGTCAAGCGACTCGGATGATGATTTTGTGTATATTTTTGGCAGCGTCAAGACGACCGAGGAGGCAGTGGAGCGCATTCGCGCGGTACAGCAGCCAAACGAGCGCCCGCGGCAGACATTCCTCAGCGGTCTGCCTGGCTCCGCGACAAATCTGGCGGACATGGTGAACGGCGCCGCTGAAAACAAGGCGGCACAGCAGAGCTATCGGCGCAAGATGAAGGGTGGGCTGCCGGCCACCATGGAGGAGTTCTACGAATGCCCCCGCTACACTGTCTCTCTCACCGCGGCACGCGAGGCGGTTTTCTCGGACGCCCTTTCTGGCTTTCACTCCTATGTGGAGCGGGAGAAGGAGCAGCGGGAGAAGCTGCGTGAGCTGCAGCGCCAGAGCCACAGCAGCATTCACAACCAGCAGCAACATCACCACCACCACCACCACAGCGCGCACGCGCAGTCCTCGCGGGCAGAGAAAACGGGGGTGCGTGGTGGCGCTAAAGAAGCTGACAGCAGCAGCACGCTGCCGTCCTTCTCCAGTGGGGTCACAGAAGAAAGGAACGCGGCATTGGCGGTCACCGCAACTGCAGCATCATTGTCTGCAACGTCGCACCTGGAGCCGCCCTCTTCCCCTTCTATCAGTTTCGCAGCCGCTGACGCTAAAAACAGCAGCGCCTCCCCATCCGCGTCGATGAAGTCGTCTGGCAGCCCATCCTCCTCGTATCCCTTGTCGACGAATGACGTCATCACCGCAGCAGGGCGTGACAGTGGCGAGGGCGGTGGTGGTGGCTCACAACCCCTTTCGGCGTCGTACATGTTTATCATGCGCAGTCGCGACACGGAGGCGATGAGCCCAGTCTCCCCGCTACGTGCCAGCCTACAGGGGCCCAACTTTGGAAAGTTGTCCTCCAGAGAGGATTCGAACGCTGTGGCAAGTAAGACGCAAGCGCTGAAGGACCCTGCTCCACCTGCGCCAGAACAACACGTCGATCCCAATTCGGCAACAGCACCCGCGATAGCAGGAGGAGAAGCAGCAGCAGCAGAAGAAGCGTCGCCCTCGTCTAAGTCAACCTCGTCGGCCAGCCCGGTCTCTGATCCGGCGCAGGCGGCGAAGCTGGAGGAGATGCAACTGCAGACATTACTGCAGGAGCGCATCTACCAACGGGCCCGCGTCCCGATAGTCTTCCGCTGCCGCTACGCCCTCGAGTTTTCGGAGACGCTGGAGGAGCAAAAGCAGCGGGTGCAGATGCGTGATCGCGTCCTGCGACATAGCGAGCGCCTCGCCGGCCCGGAGGGCATGACGCACGCGATGCGGCAGGAGATCCGAGACCGTTACGCCGACCCGAACACGATCGCGCTGGAGTGGCCCTACGTCTGGGATCAATTTGAGCGCGACGTTCCCCGCGAGACGCTCTTCATCGACGACACGCCGTACCACAACGCCGAGGATGCCCTAGCGGCCATCATGAGCTACGTGGAGTACTGCTACGACAAGGGACGGCAGAACATCAAGGAGAGGATGGAAAAACTGCTGGCGGTAGCGGACAACGAAGAGAGCGCCGAGGGGAACGCGGCGAAGAGCGGGACAACGGCAGCGGCTGCAACAGTGACAGCAACGCAGGATGGCGCTGCGCCGTCCACGTCACCGCTGGCACCGCCGAAGACGAAGAACTTCTTAGAGTCGTTTCTCTCGGCAAGCTCCGCTGCCATCAAGGGAGCCGTTGCGACGGTACGCGCCAGCTTGCCGGACTTTGTGGGCGATCCACTGCTGTCTGTATCGGGATTGGACCCCGCCCTCTACCACGCCTCGCTCCTTTTCTCGACAGATCCGAAGACGCGCAGCATGACGATTTTCACTGCCGTTCGCGAAGTCGTCTTGGCTTCGCAGCAGTCGTTCATGGGCTTTCCCTACCAATTACTGTGTGAGCAGGTGGGCACGGAGCGGCTTGGGCTCGCGTTGGAGGCACTAGAAATGAACGACGACGACGACGACGACAATGACAATGACAAAGGTGAAAAGACACCAAGGCACGCAGCAACAGGCGCGGCAGGCGGTGTGGCGCAGTCCACTCGTCAACAACAACCAGAGGAGGCCGCGAGCCTACCGTCGCCAGCTGCCTCTGCGAACGCCTCCGCACCCATTCCAATCCACCGCGCTGACGACGAGGATCTAGGCATGCGAAGAGACGCCTCCACCGCGTCCTTCCGCTCCTCCCTGCCCAACTCACGCGTGGTGCGCATCTACCAGAGCTCCCCGCCCACGCTGCTGACGGACAACCGCGAGGGCTGGCGGCGACGCGCACACCCGCCGCATGTCGTTGATGAATGGAACGTGTCACCGTCGTCGTCGTCGCACGCCTCAGACATCCCCTGTTCCCCATTCTCGCCCGAGACCTCCACAGCAGTCGCTGCAGCGGACCTGACGAAGTCGGACAGCGCTACGTCAGCTGCAAAGGAAAAGGCAGAAGGAAAGGTGGAGAAGGTGGCACACGCCAACGACGCTGGCGACGCTGCGCACAGCACCCCAGTCACAGAGAAGGACACTGCGGGGGAGAAGCCACAGCGGGAGGCGGCTCGGTCATCGCCCCTGCACGGCCTTCTGACGGATCAGCAACATGTCACAGACGCAAAGGAGGCCGGGCAGCCACCCGCTGTTCAGCCCACCAAAGCACAACGCGCGGGGGCGTCGCTGAAGGACGCAGAGGTGTGCCGGCGGCGACGCGAGCGTCGTCGTCGTCGTCGCAGTCAGCTGCCGCTCCTCGTCGGCGAGCCACGCCCCTTAGAGTTCAGCGTCTTTCTCGATATTGTCCGTGCCCGTGTCGCGGCCAAAATGGACAAGGAGGAGAAGAAGTTGCGAGAGCGGGAGCGACGGGAGCGGGTGCTGCGGATGGTGGAGAGGCAGCGGGAGCAGTGGCGCAGCGCACCGGGCTCCCACTGTGCCTCGTCTACCTCGCTCGATGCGATGACAAAGACGCACGGCGACGTTGCATCGTTGGCTGCACCTGCAAAAGCCAAGACCCTGTTCCGCGAAGACGTTGAAGGCTCGGCGTACCTGCTGCCGACGCAGCCTGCGGCTGCAGAGATGGACTCTACGCCAGTGCCCACCTCCTCGCTCTCTACGTCACTTGGCCGCCCACTAACGCCGCCTGAGACGCGCGGGATGCGCGTTCGCCTCTTCTTTGATGAGAAGCGCAACGTGCCAGTGGTAGTGGTTAACAAGCTGTTCCGCCTTTTCACAATCCCTGGAGTGCGCGGCCTCACCTCCTCCTCCTCTTCAGAGAATGAGGAGGAAGAGGAAGAGGCAGGGGGAAAGCTGGATGAACGGGAGGTGGCCGCCTTGAACTCGCGCAACATCGCGGTCAGCGGCCAAAATGCCATGCAGGACAGCGTTCAAACGTGCAAAAGCTCGGAAAAGAGCCTCCTGCTTCTCATTCAGGTGCAGTTTTCTCTCTTCACAAAGGAAGACGCGGAGGTGAGATGGAAGTGGTGGAAGGTGTAATCTGGAAGCACAGAAGAAAAAAAAGAGCTTTGCATGAAGGTTGGATGGAAGCGTTGCTTCTTTTTTTTTTTTTTCCTCGTTTTTATGGAAAACCCCCTGTTCGGTTAACGCTTTCGAAGCAACCTTTACGTGTTAAGGCAAGATAAAGAGGAAAAAAGAAGTTCATCTGCTTGCTTTTCTTTGCCCTAGATCTAAAGTCCGTACGTAAGAATGTGTGTTTATCTAGGTCTGTTTCCTTTTTTTTTTTGTGTGTGTGTGTGTGTTTATTAATGACATAAAAGTGTCGGATGCCTTCTTACTTTTACTGGTATTATCCCTTATCTTCAAACCCCTCTTTCTCTCGTTTTTTTTTTTTTGTCATCTCTCTAACAACTCTCACTAAAACCAAACAAAACCCTCTCACGTGGTCACCCCAACACACTTTGCAACGGCACTTACCCTTTTTAGTGGTCAAAGTAATTGATTAAAAGTCAGCGCAAGTGCGCCCTTTTTGTTGAATACGATTAAAAAAAAAAAAAAGAAAAAGACAAGGCACGTGTCGAAGCCGTGCCACACAAAGCGTAGCGCCCCTTTTACTTTCCTTGTTTGGTAGCCTCCGTTCACGGTTTCGCATCTGCTCGTGTTTCTCTCTTTTTTTTTTTTTGCGCATCAGGCTGAATATCTATTTGAGTTTTAGGGTCTACTGTAAAAAAAAAAAAGGGGGGAGAAAAAGCGTTGCTGCGTTTTTTTTCCCCTTCTCTTTGTGTGTGAGGGAATCTACTGTTTGCTGTTTCTGTTACATGTACGTGTGTGCCTCGTCTGGCATTTTTTTATCTTCCTTTCTTCTTTTTTTTTTTTGTGTGTATGTGAAGCCAAATCGCAAAGATCTTTTTTTTTTTTTATATATTTTCTTCAGCCAACATTGTCCTTGGCTGTGGGTTTCTTTCTTTCTTTCTTTCTTTCTTTTTTTTTTCTCATCATCTGTTTAGTGTTTTTTTTTTTTTTAAAGACTGTATTCTTCGTATTACTTCTGTCATTGCTGTTGTCGAGCCGTGGAGCGTGTTCAGACTCCCACTCTTTTTTTTTTTCTCTTGTTTTCGTTCTCTTTTCCGATTCACTTCCGTTATTTCAGAAGCCGGTTTCAACTACCAAAAAAAAAAAAAGCAAAGGGGGAAAAAACTGCAAAGAGTATTTCTTTAAAAGTAGGGGGCGAAGTGTGGTTTCGTAGCTAAAAAAAAAAAAAAGAGACATCTTCGCAAGAAAAACTACGACTTTACTGTTATTGGTGTTCCCTCTTTTTTTTTTTTTTCCTGCAGCTTTTCATTCCGGGCTTTTTTTTTTTTTCTGCTTATAAAGCACGGAAAAGCAGTATTTATTTAGGCCAAAATTAAGCGCAAGCCGAAACAACTAAACTAGGCCTCAGTTGCTACAGCAGGTTCTTTTTATTGCTTCTTCCTTAAAAAAAAAAAAGGACTTTTCTTCTACTTCAGTTCTCAGCGTTTGCGAAGGTGTAGAAGAACGCTATTACTTTTTATTACTTTTTTTTTTTCTTTGCCCCCCCCTTTTTTTTTGGTGTGCTCGACCGCATTGGAGCTTGTGTCGCGTTGTGAATAGAAACGAACAAAATGGCTACGTCTGCAACCAAGAAGCTTGTAATTCGGGAAGTTAAGAAACCTAGTCCGCGGTCATCTTTCCTTCTCCATAGCGTTCTCCGACGTGTCCCTGGTTATCTTTTCTTTCTCGTGCACCTGTGCTTCATCCACATACTATGGGGCCAGTTTATCGACGAGCTCTTCGCCGCCTCCGCCACCTTCCGGGCCGGCAATGCGAGCACAGCGGAGACATTAACCAATTCGCTTCTTAGCCTCTCCGACGTCTTTCGCCGCTCCGTCGATCAGACACTCGTGTACGGACTGAAGGACGCCATTCGCATCAAAAGCAGCCGCCACAAGTTAGGCACGATGGGCATTGCCCGCCAGTGTCTCCTCTACCTGTGGAAGTCACCGTCCAGTATGGTCTTCGCCTTTGGTCTGGTCTACGTCGGCTTCAACGTTCTCCTCACCACCGCACGACTGGTGGGGGCTCTGCTCGCCAGCATCACCGCAACGTGTCGTTCCCGCAACCGCGTGCACCGCGGCGGCTCGCGGCGGCCGATCCCCTTGCACATCATCGCCCGCTACGGCAACGGCTACGACAGCGTGCTGCGCTTCGCGCTTGCGGCGGTGGAGCTGACGTGGTTCATGAGCTACCCTGTGCTGAACACCGCCACGGCGTTAAAAAACATGGTCGACAAAACTGCCCAGGCTGGACAGAACAGTGAGCCCACCTACGCCTCCCTCCGCCAGCTGCAGGCACGCCAGCAGGCCATTGCAAGTTTCCAGATTGAGGCCTCGCTGCTGCTCCCGCCGCAGCTCTTCGACTCCGCCGCAGACGCCGTTGAAGCGGGGCGTTTCGTGCTGATGTTTGTGAAGGCGGTGCTCGGCCTCGTGCTCGCCATCGACGCGCAGCGCCTCTTTCATGCCTTTGTGGGGGTGCGACCCCTCGCCATCCCGAACGGGTGGGAGCGGTGCCCGGTCTGCGGCGACCTGTGGAAGAAGTCGCGCACTGCCAACGACAACGTGCACCGCTGCCCCATCATCCTCACAACGGAGCCGCTGATCGCCTCATCGTCGTCCGACTCCGGCGCGGAGGACACAACGGACGTAGCAACAGACGCAGCGACAACGGCAGAGGGCGCGGAGACGACGGGCGGTAAGGTGCGACAAGTACTGCACAAACCGGAGACTGGCGTGCGGCCTGGCGATGGCTTTCCCGACCCGAATTATGTCTCCTTCTGGGCCCTCGTCACCGACAGCTGGCTCAGCCCGCTAATGAACTTCACCCTGCTCGCCCCGTTCTCGACCTTCTCGCCGCCGTCCATCGCCTCCATCGCGGACGACGGCCGCGGGCACTGGCAGAGCCTGCTGCGCATTGTCGACCGTCTGCCGCGCATGCCGCACGCCCTTCGCACCCGCGAGAACATCGCTGATCCGGCCTGGGACTTGTGGCAGCGCCGCCGCCAGGCTCCGCGGCCCGGCGAGATCAGCCGGTGGGAGACAGTGTTCATGTCTGCCACGGCCCCGATCCGCCGCGTTCTCACCCGTGCCTTTGCCATTTTCTTCCTACCCGCCCCGCCGCCGCCGGCCAGTGACGTAAAGCCGCTGGCTCGCAAAGGCTCCGCCCTCTTCCGGATGTTTCTGCGCCACCCTAGCGGCCGTGAGTTCGTGTACGTCTGCGTTCCGCTGAAGGCCACGCAGGATTTGCTCTCTCTTGTGGCCCCGCGTGTGGTGAAGTCGCTTGTCACGTTCTTGAAGGAAGTGAGCGCGGCGAGCATCAGCACCCGGCAGTCATACCTCGGCAACGGGCTTCTCATCTGCCTGAGCCTCATCCTTGCCGTGACGCTGCAGGCACTCTTCTTCCAGTCCTACCTCACCCACCTCTACGCCTCCTCGTTGAAGGCCACTTCAGCGCTCAAGGCGCTGCTGCTCCGCCAGTCGCTCGAGACACCGCTGGCGTACACGGGCAGCCTGAAGGCGGACAAAGCGGTCAAGGCGCCCCAGAGCCCATCAAGCCCCAGCGCGTGGTCCACCAGCAGCCCGAACGACGACGGCAAGAAGAGGAGAAAGAGTTCTCCTGCCACGCCGACGGGCAAACCAACCGCCGAGGCGGCCGTCGCTGCCGCACAGTCCAGCGTGCTCTCCCGAGAGGGCGAGGTGATGTCGCTCCTGACCGTTGACACGACAAACTGCGGTGACTGCCTTATCTTCTTGCACAACGTGTGGGGCCACCCCTTCGTGATTGTCTCGTCGCTCATGAGCATGTACAGCTACGTCGGCTTCTTCTCCACCCTCGCCACCTTTGCCGCACTCGTCGCTCTCATCCCGCTTAACCGCAGCAGCGCCGCTCGCGTGCGCACGGCCCAGCAGCAGGCGAGGAACAACGAGAGTCGTCTCAGCGATCTCACGGCGGCCCTGTCGTCGATGCGGACGGTTAAGTCAATGGCGCTGGAGGAGTGTCTCATGCAGCGCCTGGAGGAAGCACGCGAGAAGGAGAGCGACGGCATGAAGCGAGTCGGGCGTGCCGAGAGTGTCGCGGCGGCGCAGACAGAGGTGACGACGCTGCTGGTGGCACTGGTCTGCTGCGGGTCCTACCTGCTCACGGGCGGCACCATGGACGCCTCCGTCCTCGTGCCCACCATGGCCGCGCTGCAAGTCATGCGCTTCCCTGTGTGGACGCTGCCGCACCTTTACGCGCAGGTGTCGCGTGGGTACACGTCGATGCAGCGCATCGAGCGCTACCTTACGGAGCACGAGACAGGCGAGGACGCCAGCGAGGCCTACATTGCACAGCACAAGGCGCTGAAGGTGGAGGAGGCTGCCGCGCTCACAGCTGCGTCGCGGAAGCCGGCCGCGGAGGCGCTCCCTCCCGTCAGAGTCGGCGAAGTGCGGTGCGAGCGCAGCACGTTTGCGTGGAACACGCAGAAGGCGCTGGCGGAGCAGACGTCTTTTTTAGACTCCATCGCGAAGTCGCCCACCTCCGTGGCTGATGAGAGCGTGTCGTCGTTTTCCTCTCTCGCCGGTAGCAGTTACGGCAGCCCGCTGCAGAGCGCCTCGCGCACCGTCGTGCTGCATGACATTGCCTTCGACGTGGCGCCAGGCGAATTTGTGGTGATTCAAGGCCCCACCGGCTCCGGCAAGAGCGCGTTGCTCCTCGCAATGCTGAAAGAGCTGTACGTGATGCCGAACGAGACGCAGCTGAGCAGTTCCCCTGCTGCGTCCTCCTCCTCCGCGCAGACCGTCAGCACGCTCTCCCGCAGCGCCGGCTTCCGCGTTGGTGGCCGCCTCAGCTACTGCGCGGAGGTGCCGTGGCTGCGTCAGGGCTCGGTCCGCGAGAACATCCGTCTGCTGCCAGACGACGCCCCGGAGAGTGCGAAGGAGCGTAAGTGGTACCGGCGTGTCATCGAGGCGTGCGCGCTTGAGCAGGACCTCCGTGTGCTTGCCAAGGGTGACCGCACGATGGTCGGCGAGGGTGGCGCGAAGCTCTCCGGCGGGCAGCGCGCGCGCGTGGCGCTGGCGCGGGCGGCATACCGCTACCGCGAGACCGACGTCTTCGTCTTTGATGACGTGCTTTCTGCGCTCGACGTGGAGGTGCAGAAACACATCATCGCGAAGCTCTTCCACGGCCTACTGAGCGGCGCCGGCGCCGGCACAACGTCGCCCGCAACGTCTTCGACAACAAAGCCGCGCCGCAACAAGACGATCATCTTTGCCACCCACGTCCCTGTGCACCTCCTCCTTCCTGACCGCGTGTTCTACCTGTGGGCAGACGGCACGCTGCACGAAGACGGCAACTACACGGCGCCGACGGCAGAACAAGTTCTTCAGCAGAAGGATGCGTGGCACAACGCTACAGTGGCGGCGGCAGAGGCAAAGGGCACGCGTCGGTCAATACAAGGGGTTGCAGGGGAAGCGGCGGAGTCGCCGTCGCAGCCCATGCCGCCAGCAGAAGCCTCCTCTTCCGTTGCCACCAACACCAACAGTACAGCAGCAGCAGCAGTGGCAGGTTCGCACGCGCGCAAGGCTTCGACGTCGCCGGCGCCGGCGCAAGGCGCTCGATCCAGCGCTAGGTCTCTGCTGCCTCGCGCGTCCGACCTGCACCGTCTTTTCATCGAGTACCTGGGTGGCAGCCGCCTCTTGCTCTTCTTTGCCCTGAGCGTGGCGATGCAGGTTTTCCGCACGCTGATGGACAACTGGCTGGGCGTGTACATCTCCCTCTACGACAAGCGCAACGCCGCCTACGAGAGCATCCTCCGCAGCACCAAGTCGCAGCGGGCGCGCAAGTTCATGCTGGACGTCCTGTCACTGGTGGTGCTGCGCGGCGACAAGACGCCGGTGAACGCGACGCTGCCTTCGCCCCCAGAGCCACTGTTCGTCATGTTTGGGCACCCGTTTGTGTGGCACAACCCGTTTGTGCTGGACACGGTAGTGGCGCAGTTCCTCGGCACGTATGCTGTGATCGGCCTCAGCGCGGCTCTGCTGTCGATGCTTCGGACAGACTACTTCTACCGGTCCTACCAGCGCACGGCCGACGCCTTGCAGCTTCACGCGGTGCGCAAGCTCTTCAGGGCACCTGTCTCGTACTTTGACCGTGTGCCTTCCAGCCGGCTCCTGCAAGTCTTGAGCCGCGACCAAGAGGTGGTAGACCGCTCGCTTGGCGAGTCCGTGCAGCTCATCTTCCTCACAGTGCTGCAGCTACTCGGCATGGTGCTCTTCAACACAATGCACTTCAACGCCTTCATTGCGGTGCTGCCCATCTCCGCGCTGCTCTTCTACCACCTCACCGTCCGCTTCCTCTCCTTCACGAAGCAGGTGCGTGCGCTGGAAGGCGTGCTGCAGAGCCGGTCGCTCGGCGTCGTGAAGGATGCCGTGAACGGCGCTATCACGGTGCGCGCCTTCGGTGACGTTTTGCAGAACCAACTGCTGAGCGAGATGGACGAGGCCCTCGACGCCGTCCACATGGCGGCCAACGCCGGGCTCACGGCGGACCGCTGGGTGGCGCTGCGCCTGGAGTTTGTCGCGCTCGCCTTCACCTCCGCACTGGCACTTCTCTCTGTGCTGACAGTGTGCCTGTCCACCACCGCCTCAGCCGGCAGCGCCGCCTTCGCCGGGCTCGGCATCATCTCCAGCATGACGGCCTCGCGCTCGCTCTCGATGCTGTGCCGCCGCTTCGGCATGTTCCAGAACCAGTTCGTGAGCGCGGAGCAGCTGCTGCGCTTGGAGGAGGAGATTCCACAGGAGGAGACGGTGCTGAGCGGCAGCGGCAGCAGCAGCGACGGCGCTGCATCGTCGCCGGAGAAGGCAGCGGAGACGGCCATGTCGAGCGACTACCCCCTGCTGGACGTGCGCCACCTGTGCGCCAAGTACCAGCCTCAGCTGCCGCAGGTGCTGACGGACATCAACTTCACTCTCCGCCCAGGCGAGTGTGTCGGCTTGATTGGGCGCACCGGCAATGGCAAGTCGTCCATCTTCAACGCGCTGCTTGGGCTGATGGACGTCGTTGACGGCGACATTCTTGTCCCGCAGGGCCTGGTGAATTCCCTGCTGCACGCCGTGGCATGTCAACAGAAGTCAGCGCAGGTCAACGCGCTGCATCTGCCACAGCACGAGCTGCGCAAGCACTACTTCCAGCTCGTCTCACAGGAACCGCTGCTGCTGCAAGGGACGTGTCGCAGTAACCTGCTGCTCGGCTATGGCAACGAAACGGGGGAGTCGGCAGACGACGCGGCACAGGCAGCGGAGGCGGTCGAGGCGCGGCTGCGTGAGGTGCTGCGCAAGGTCGCCCTTGACGAGCTGCTCGCGCCGTCGTTTGTAGTCACGGGCGCCGAGCAGGCGGGAGGCGAGGAGGAGACGGCGGCCAAGCAGGCGGCCAGTGGCGACGCCGGCGCGAGCCCGATTGACTACGCAGCGGAGGTGATGGTCGACCCCGCCACCCGCACTCTCGACCACGTCGTCACCGCCGGTGGGTCGAACTTGTCCGCTGGGCAGCGCCAGTTGCTGTGCCTCGCACGCGCCATCCTGCACCATCCGCGGGTCGTTCTTCTGGATGAAGTGAGCTCACGTGTGGACCGCCGCACCGACGAGCTGATCCAGAAGGTGATCAAGGAAGAGATGCTGAATCGTCGTGAAGGCAGCTCCTCGCTCAGCTCAGCAGAGAAGGCGAGCACGAGCGGTGTGCTCCTCATTGCGCATCGCCTGGAGACGATTCTGTCCTTGTGTGATCGCGTGCTTGTCATTGAGAAAGGCGAATGTGTGGCCAACTTGTCGAAGGAGGAGGTGAGCGGGCTGGACGACCTGGAGTCGTACCTGTGATGCTTCTGACGCTCAGCTGAATAATGCTCGTGTGTGTGTGTGTGTGTGTACGTGGCATCGTGGCTTTCGTCCTTCTTTCTCCTTCACTTCTTGTCCGATTACCTTCCGTTGTTCTCGACCTCTAAACGTGTGTGTATGCCCATGTAAACGAAGATCCTAGCGTTTACTGATTCTGTTTGCTTTGCGCGGCGCCAGCAGCGAGAGAAAGAGACCAAAAAGGGGGAAAAACCTGTGTGACTGTCTTCATTGCTACGGCGTGCGTGGGTCTGCAGCTTTGTTCGCTTCTTTTTGTATGTGTTTATTCTATTCTCAGCTTGGTCTCATAACTTACGTCGATGCTCTTTTTTTTTTTTTTTTGGTGCGTAACGATTTTGCCGCCTGTGGTGCATGCGTGACTTCATTCAGTTGAAGCTCTTTTTTGCCTTTTTTTGTTCTTTATCATCCTTGGGCTCGGATAAAGTGGTGCTTTTTTTTCTTTTTTGGTGCTTTTGGAAGTGGTGTATGCCGCCGTTTGATTTCGTTCTTGTGTGGACTCGTTTTGTTCTTTTCCAACATGTAAAACCCAAGAAAGGTGAAAAAGAAAGAAAATCAGGTACCTAGCTTACCATTATGGGAAGCAGTGGTTTGGACTACACCAACGCAATGCCCGCCGAACTGGCTTTTGTTTCTCGTGATCGGCCTTTCAACTCCTACTCCTTTCCCCTCCCTTTTTCCTTTTTCTTTTTCTTCTTTTTTTTTTTTTGCGAACGGTCAAACATGCAGAGAGGGAAAGAGGAGCAATGGCGCTTCCTTTTCTCGGCTTTTCCTCTCCTTTCGTTGCCGTTGTCGTGGAGGGTAATCGGAGCACCTTTCGGAAAGCAAAAGTGAAACACCACGCAGGCCCCCCCCTCCTCCCTTCCCCTTTTCCTCCCGCTTCTTTAGATCGGGTGGGGTTCGACGGTCGTCGGCTGGGCGGCGCCCCGATCCCCCGACCCCGAGGGATGAGGCCCGGCGCGAGGAAGGGGGTGGCAGCGGCAACAAAGAAGAGCGAGACAAAAAGAGGAGAGGAGGGAGGATTTGGGAAAGATCGAAAAGTGAGCGCGAAGACATCAATTCTGATTCCTCGTCCGCGAAACGAAAAAGGGAAAAGCGGTGGTGGTGTGTGTATCTGTGTGAACGGCACGACGAAACACGTTCGACTCACCCGCTGGCGCCTGATCGAGGCAAGAAACAGCCCCACACACATCTTGCTGTTAACGTCTTTTTTCTTTTGCTAAAAGTTGTGTTTACTGCTTGATCTGTGTAAAGTGTCGCGCCCTCTACAGAAAGACTAGAACTCATTCTTCTTGCACACCTGGTTCAACGGCTGCGAGGCGCTCTTGCCACTCTGCTGCTTTCGCCAGTACAGCGTGGCGTACGACGGCCCAGGCGTATCTACAGGCTTGTAAGGCATGCGGCCCACCATACCACTTACGCTCATGAAGCGGAAGGTGGAGAGGCGGTCGCACTTGGGGCAGTGGTCGGTGCGCGTGAGAAGCTTGCGGCTGTAGCTGTTCGAAACGAGAAACTCGTACGCGTAGCCGCATCTCAAGCATGAAAAAATCGCCATGACACGCTTGCTCAAACTGTGCCGCAGATGAAAAGAATGAAGAAAAGCACAACAGCAAATAAGCCGAAAGGGTCAGCACAAACGGTGACTTTCTGTGTGTGGGAGAGGAAGAGGGGGAAAGAGGAAAAAATGAAGGGTGTTTTTTTTTTTTCGACAAAAAACACAAGAGGCGTACCAGATGAAGGTAAGTCGCAACATTGATTTTTCTACCGTGGATAGAAGTAAAAACGAGGGCGACAGGAAAAAGATGCACTGCTGCGGTGCTTTGCACCTACACATACACCCTTGAAAGGCGCTTTATCAGAAAGAAGCCGTCCTGCTAGCCGCGCTGACACACACACACACACACAAGCCGTTTGTGCTGAGGGACGATTCGTTAAGGCAGTGAGGCGAGCGGTAAAACACGCAGCCCTCCTGTGTCTTTCCTCTGCAGTATTCATCCGTTATCACTTACTTTGTCGGAAAAAAAAAAGGACTGAAAGACGCGAGACAAGAGTATTGACATAAAAAAAAGCGTGCAAATACGCATCGATGCGAAGAGAAAAAAAAAAAAAAACGAAGAGAAGAAAAAAAGGAAAGGACTATGTTTGATTTAGTTAATACAGATCAGAAGCGCACGATACACTCAGAGAGAAACAAGACAAAAATGTCAAACAACAACAACAACAACAACAACAAAAAAAAAAGACACTTAAAAAAAAGGCCTTTTTCAGGATGACAGTTTTGAAAAAGGCAAAAGATACAAAAAAAAAAAAAAGAACATCTACACTCGTAGTGAATATGAGGCCGTATAGAGGCACCAGTTGGAAATAACAACAACGACAAAAAGAAAAAATGGTACAGTGAAACAAACAAACAAAAAAAAAAGCACTGATACGCTGCACTTCCTTGATCAATCGTGGTCAAAAGCGACCTGGTTGATCTGATCACCAGGAACGTGGCACGCGTTGCTGGAATCAATCACAAAAGCCGCCATTAAAGCTTCAGGACGCTGCTGGATCAGTTTTGTCCAGTCACCGTCGAAAATCTTCGTGAACCTGTGTGTCACTTTTGCCTTTCCGGCATCCTCAGCAGGCGCCGGGTCGCGCCATAGCTCACTATGTCGCATCAGATCGGCAATTTCTCTATCTTTCTCCTCTAGTTGGGCCCTGAGAACATCATTTTCTTTACAAGCCCTCAGCGCTTCCGCCAATTCGGCCTGGAGGTCGGCCATCTCCTCATTTCGGTGCTCTAGCGCATCGACAGCGCTCCGCCCAGCAGCCTTTGACGCCTCCAGCAAGCCCTCCACCTGTTCCAAGTTTCCTAGGAGCTGATCGTAGTCGTCTTTCTTCTGCTCTAACTCGTCTAATGCTGCCTCGAGGTCGTCGCACAGCCGGTGCTTTTCATCCTCCGCGTTTGCAAAACTATCCGCAAGCTTCTTGTTCTCACGGTCCAAATCGTCCAATTCCTTTTTCAGAGCATCGTTTTCAGCGTTCAAATCATGGTTATTCTCTACCTGCGCCGCTAGATCCTTCTCGAGCATAGACTTCGCCTCAGCGAGCGCGTCGATTTCCTGCCGTTTCTTTTCCAATTCACCCAAAGCGCCGTCCAGCTTGTCCGCGTAATCAGCACACTCGGCCTGCTTATCCACAACAGCAGTCCTCAAGCCGTCGAGCTCTGCTTCTGTGTCTGCAAGTGCCCGCGTGCGACACTCCAGGTCGTCGCGCAGCTGCTGCACCTCGCCGGCCGTCGCCACGTACAACGGCTCCTCGGCGATCACGGCGGGGTCGACAGCTCTCGAGGCAGCATCGGCGCCCGAGCCCACGCCGGCTCCGCGGTCAGCAGCAGCACCCTCGTCACTCGTGGCGGACTTGCCGCGGGACGCCGCAGCATCGGCCGCAGCCAGCTCCGGGTCATTCGCACGGGCGTCCTTGGCGTCCTGGCGCTTCTGGCGGAACGCGGCAAGTTCGGCATCCTTCGCAGCGAGCTCCGCGTCCTTCGCAGCGAGCTCGGTGGCAAGGTGCTCAGCCTCGCCCTTCGCCGCCTCCAGCTCGTCCGCGAGCCGCTCCGCCTCGGCGGTGGCAGCCTCGCCAGCCGCGTGCTTCGCGCTGTACTCCTCCACAGTGACCGCGTAGAGCGGCTCGCGTGCGATCACAGCAGGGTCCACGGGCTTCGACGCGGCGTCCACGTCCGAGCGTGTTGTGCCACTCGCAGCAGCCTCGCTCTCATCGGCAGCGCCCTGGGCAGCAGCACCGTCCGCAGCCGACAGCAGGGGGTCGTTCGCACGGGCGTCCTTGGCGTCCTGGCGCTTTTGGCGGAACGCGGCAAGCTCGGCGTCGTTCTCGGCAAGCTGGTCGGCAAGCAGATCGCCGTCCGCGCGCAGCTTCTCGAGCTCGTCCGCGAGCTTTCCGTTCTCGTCGCCAAGCTTCTCGTTCTCGCCGGCGAGTGCGTCAAGCTCCTGCTTCGCCTTCTCCAGGTCGTCGCGCAGCTGCTGCACCTCGCCGGCCGTCGCCACGTACAACGGCTCCTCGGCGATCACGGCGGGGTCGACGGCCCTCGAGGCAACATCGGCGCCCGAGCCCACGCCGGCTCCGCGGTCAGCAGCAGCACCCTCGTCACTCGTGGCGGACTTGCCGCGGGACGCCGCAGCATCGGCCGCAGCCAGCTCCGGGTCATTCGCACGGGCGTCCTTGGCGTCCTGGCGCTTCTGGCGGAACGCGGCAAGTTCGGCATCCTTCGCAGCGAGCTCGGTGGCAAGGTGCTCAGCCTCGCCCTTCGCCGCCTCCAGCTCGTCCGCGAGCCGCTCCGCCTCGGCGGTGGCAGCCTCGCCAGCCGCGTGCTTCGCGCTGTACTCCTCCACAGTGACCGCGTAGAGCGGCTCGCGTGCGATCACAGCAGGGTCCACGGGCTTCGACGCGGCGTCCACGTCCGAGCGTGTTGTGCCACTCGCAGCAGCCTCGCTCTCATCGGCAGCGCCCTGGGCAGCAGCACCGTCCGCAGCCGACAGCAGGGGGTCGTTCGCACGGGCGTCCTTGGCGTCCTGGCGCTTTTGGCGGAACGCGGCAAGCTCGGCGTCGTTCTCGGCAAGCTGGTCGGCAAGCAGATCGCCGTCCGCGCGCAGCTTCTCGAGCTCGTCCGCGAGCTTTCCGTTCTCGTCGCCAAGCTTCTCGTTCTCGCCGGCGAGTGCGTCAAGCTCCTGTTTCGCCTTCTCCAGGTCGTCGCGCAGCTGCTGCACCTCGCCGGCCGTCGCCACGTACAACGGCTCCTCGGCGATCACGGCGGGGTCGACGGCCCTCGAGGCAACATCGGCGCCCGAGCCCACGCCGGCTCCGCGGTCAGCAGCAGCACCCTCGTCACTCGTGGCGGACTTGCCGCGGGACGCCGCAGCATCGGCCGCAGCCAGCTCCGGGTCATTCGCACGGGCGTCCTTGGCGTCCTGGCGCTTCTGGCGGAACGCGGCAAGTTCGGCATCCTTCGCAGCGAGCTCGGTGGCAAGGTGCTCAGCCTCGCCCTTCGCCGCCTCCAGCTCGTCCGCGAGCCGCTCCGCCTCGGCGGTGGCAGCCTCGCCAGCCGCGTGCTTCGCGCTGTACTCCTCCACAGTGACCGCGTAGAGCGGCTCGCGTGCGATCACAGCAGGGTCCACGGGCTTCGACGCGGCGTCCACGTCCGAGCGTGTTGTGCCACTCGCAGCAGCCTCGCTCTCATCGGCAGCGCCCTGGGCAGCAGCACCGTCCGCAGCCGACAGCAGGGGGTCGTTCGCACGGGCGTCCTTGGCGTCCTGGCGCTTTTGGCGGAACGCGGCAAGCTCGGCGTCGTTCTCGGCAAGCTGGTCGGCAAGCAGATCGCCGTCCGCGCGCAGCTTCTCGAGCTCGTCCGCGAGCTTTCCGTTCTCGTCGCCAAGCTTCTCGTTCTCGCCGGCGAGTGCGTCAAGCTCCTGTTTCGCCTTCTCCAGGTCGTCGCGCAGCTGCTGCACCTCGCCGGCCGTCGCCACGTACAACGGCTCCTCGGCGATCACGGCGGGGTCGACGGCCCTCGAGGCAACATCGGCGCCCGAGCCCACGCCGGCTCCGCGGTCAGCAGCAGCACCCTCGTCACTCGTGGCGGACTTGCCGCGGGACGCCGCAGCATCGGCCGCAGCCAGCTCCGGGTCATTCGCACGGGCGTCCTTGGCGTCCTGGCGCTTCTGGCGGAACGCGGCAAGTTCGGCATCCTTCGCAGCGAGCTCGGTGGCAAGGTGCTCAGCCTCGCCCTTCGCCGCCTCCAGCTCGTCCGCGAGCCGCTCCGCCTCGGCGGTGGCAGCCTCGCCAGCCGCGTGCTTCGCGCTGTACTCCTCCACAGTGACCGCGTAGAGCGGCTCGCGTGCGATCACAGCAGGGTCCACGGGCTTCGACGCGGCGTCCACGTCCGAGCGTGTTGTGCCACTCGCAGCAGCCTCGCTCTCATCGGCAGCGCCCTGGGCAGCAGCACCGTCCGCAGCCGACAGCAGGGGGTCGTTCGCACGGGCGTCCTTGGCGTCCTGGCGCTTTTGGCGGAACGCGGCAAGCTCGGCGTCGTTCTCGGCAAGCTGGTCGGCAAGCAGATCGCCGTCCGCGCGCAGCTTCTCGAGCTCGTCCGCGAGCTTTCCGTTCTCGTCGCCAAGCTTCTCGTTCTCGCCGGCGAGTGCGTCAAGCTCCTGTTTCGCCTTCTCCAGGTCGTCGCGCAGCTGCTGCACCTCGCCGGCCGTCGCCACGTACAACGGCTCCTCGGCGATCACGGCGGGGTCGACGGCCCTCGAGGCAACATCGGCGCCCGAGCCCACGCCGGCTCCGCGGTCAGCAGCAGCACCCTCGTCACTCGTGGCGGACTTGCCGCGGGACGCCGCAGCATCGGCCGCAGCCAGCTCCGGGTCATTCGCACGGGCGTCTTTGGCGTCCTGGCGCTTCTGGCGGAACGCGGCAAGTTCGGCATCCTTCGCAGCGAGCTCGGTGGCAAGGTGCTCAGCCTCGCCCTTCGCCGCCTCCAGCTCGTCCGCGAGCCGCTCCGCCTCGGCGGTGGCAGCCTCGCCAGCCGCGTGCTTCGCGCTGTACTCCTCCACAGTGACCGCGTAGAGCGGCTCGCGTGCGATCACAGCAGGGTCCACGGGCTTCGACGCGGCGTCCACGTCCGAGCGTGTTGTGCCACTCGCAGCAGCCTCGCTCTCATCGGCAGCGCCCTGGGCAGCAGCACCGTCCGCAGCCGACAGCAGGGGGTCGTTCGCACGGGCGTCCTTGGCGTCCTGGCGCTTTTGGCGGAACGCGGCAAGCTCGGCGTCGTTCTCGGCAAGCTGGTCGGCAAGCAGATCGCCGTCCGCGCGCAGCTTCTCGAGCTCGTCCGCGAGCTTTCCGTTCTCGTCGCCAAGCTTCTCGTTCTCGCCGGCGAGTGCGTCAAGCTCCTGTTTCGCCTTCTCCAGGTCGTCGCGCAGCTGCTGCACCTCGCCGGCCGTCGCCACGTACAACGGCTCCTCGGCGATCACGGCGGGGTCGACGGCCCTCGAGGCAACATCGGCGCCCGAGCCCACGCCGGCTCCGCGGTCAGCAGCAGCACCCTCGTCACTCGTGGCGGACTTGCCGCGGGACGCCGCAGCATCGGCCGCAGCCAGCTCCGGGTCATTCGCACGGGCGTCCTTGGCGTCCTGGCGCTTCTGGCGGAACGCGGCAAGTTCGGCATCCTTCGCAGCGAGCTCCGCGTCCTTCGCAGCGAGCTCGGTGGCAAGGTGCTCAGCCTCGCCCTTCGCCGCCTCCAGCTCGTCCGCGAGCCGCTCCGCCTCGGCGGTGGCAGCCTCGCCAGCCGCGTGCTTCGCGCTGTACTCCTCCACAGTGACCGCGTAGAGCGGCTCGCGTGCGATCACAGCAGGGTCCACGGATTCGCTGGCGACGTCGTGCGGGTGCTCCCTCGCCCCAGTGCGCGTGGTGGCAGTGGGGCCACGTGGCGAACTGCGGTTGCTGGAGCTGGGGGCGCTGCCATGATCGCTTTGGGTGTCGGCGTTGCCGACACCCCCTGTGCTGATGGACGCATTCGCAGCCGCTAGCTCCGGCTCAGCGGCCCGCGCCTTCTTGGCTTCAACACGTTTGCGGCGGAACGCAGCCAACTCCAAGTTGGCCTGCGCAAGCTCGTCTTCCTTCGCGGCCAGCTTCTTTGCAACCCTGTCGGAACGTGCCTTTGCCTTCTCGAGGTCATCAGCAAGACGCTCCGCCTCGCTCTTCTCCTTCTGAAGCTCCTCGGCGAGCTTCTCTGCTTCCTCCACGGCGCTGTTGCCTGCCGCGTCCTTGGCTTTGTACTCGTCCAATGTGACGGCGTAAAGCGGCTCCTGCGCAATCACGACAGGGTCTACGGGGGTACTCGCTGCATCTATGGAGTCACCTCTCGCAGTACTGCGTGTACCGCCGATGCGACCACGAGAGCTCCTACTCGCTGTGCTGCGAATGCTGGCGCGGTCGCTCCGAGCATCCGCGTCGCCGTGCGCGCGTGCATCATCCGCCGCTACGAGTTCCGGCTCGCCAGCGCGAGCCCTTTTCGCGTCCTGGCGCTTCTGGCGGAACGCGGCAAGTTCAGCGTCCTTCGCGGCGAGCTCGTCGAGGGCCCTCGCAGCCGCTTCGTTTGCTCGTTGCTTATCAGCAATAGACTCCTGAGCAGCTTGCAGTTCGCCCTGCAGACGCTCCAACTCACCTGCCAAGACATCGTTTTCAAGTGCTAATGCGCTCCGCCCTTCCTTTTCGCGAGCTATTTCGGCTGCAAGAGCTTTGTACTCGTCCATTGTCACCGCGTACAATGGCTCCCGCTTGATCACCACAGGATCCACCGGCGTAAGGGCGGACTCCAACTCTTGCTTTGCTGCGCCAGACCTATTGCTTCCCACGTCATCCTTGGTGGAGCCTGGTGCGCGCCGGCGACTAGTGGACACAGGTGATCGACGCCCTGCACCGTCTGCAGCAGCAAAAGCGGGGTCTTTGATACGAGCACTCTTCGCATCCAAGCGTTTCTGACGGTGTGCAGCAAGCTCCGCGTCCTTAGTGGCGAGCTTGTCCTTGAGACTGTCCAACTCCTCAGCAGCCCTCTGGAGCACCTCTAGATCTCTGTGAAGCTTGTCATTCTCTGCCGCCAGCTTGTCGCAGGCCTCTTTGCTGCCTTCCAATTCGTCAAGAGCAGTTTGAAGCCTGCTAAGGCTGTCTTTGCAGTTGCAATTGCTTCGCGCAAGTTCTTTGTCAAGCTTCTGAATCTTCCCCTCTTGGTCTGCCACCTTACGGGCCAGCTTATCAGCCTCATCGCGCAGTTTACGCAGTTCATCTGCTGTCGCAATGAAGAGAGGCTCGTGCGCGATCACGGCTGGGCTGACAGGCTGCACTGCAGCTGCGTCACGTTCACGCGAGTCGGTGCGGCGAGCCTTGCCGTTCCGTGCCTCAATCGGGCTCTCTGGAGCGCGCCAGCGGCTGCGGGCACGTGAAGACGGTTGCACGGCATCGTCAACTCCTGACAGGTCCGGATCATTCGCCCGTGCTTGCTTCGCATCGAAGCGCTTCAGGCGATGCGCAGCCAACTCTCGCACCAGGTCATCGACCTGTTCCTTGTCCTCGTTTGCGGCTACTTGTGCGTCGCGGAGGATGCCGCCATAGCAGTGCTGCAAAAAGAAAAGGCGCTCCTCCAGCTCCTTCGCGTAGGCTCCAGTGGTCGTAGCGGTAGCATACTGCTCCAGCAGACGCGAGACGACAACGTTGAGTTTCTCCTTTTGCTGAAACCGCATCGCCTTGGCGTCCACAAGAATTTGGGCCACTTCGTCATTCGTCAGCACACAATCCTCGACCTTGCTGTCGATGTTCACAGGACAAATGACAGCCGACAGCGGAATCGACACGAGGACAGAGGTCCTCGTGAAAGACGTCACCTGCCCAGGATGCGCCGACGCGTTCTTGGCAGCCAACTCGTCCTTCAGCGTGGCGATCTTCGCGCGGGACGCCTTCATTCCTGCAATGGCAGCCGCAATCGCGTCATTCTGTTCCTGAATGCGCTTGTCGTGGTTCAGGTTGCTGTACGCCTGCTGGTAGGCAAGCGCCGTTGTCACCCAAGCGTGCAGGCTTGCCACAACAGGGGAGTCCCGCGCTGCTGCCTTGTAGCTCAGCTTTGGGTCTTGCTCAAGTGCGCGCACCAGCGTCTCCGGCGACGGGTACAGCTTCGCCACCACGTCCGTCTTGGCCACGTTGTCCAGCGCGTTGGACTTGCGGTACTCCAGCTGCACGTCGGCCCACTCGAAGAACTCCACCGCCGTTGGATCGCACTTCGCCACCGACCACGCAGCCTTCAGCACCGCGACGGCAACAGGAGAAGGAGCGGCCTGCGATGTCACTTTACGAAGATCTACTTCGTCGACCACTTCCAGGGCGGTGCGTGCTTTGTCAAAATGCTCACGCACGGCCGAGACACGGTCCTCGTTGCTGCGACGAATGGAGGCCAACGTTTCACGTGCAATGGACAGTGCATCTTGGTAGTTTCTCATACGAGCCGCTTCTCCATCCACCTCGCGCGAGAGAATGGAACGGAGGGTGTCAACATTGCCGGTGTGGAGGCCCCACTGCTGAACAGTAGCTGTATATTCACCTAAGTCGCGCACAGTCCCGAGAGTCCACTGCCATGTCTTTGAGTTGTACAGGTAGTCGTAGGCCACCAACTGGCCCACCTTCAGCTGGGGCACTGCGGGGTTGATGTAATTGGCAAGCATCGTTACAAAAGAACAAAAATGCGGGCACGAGGCTAACGATGCAAGTGCACACTCACAAAACGAAAAAAGAAGACAAAAAATAAGAAAAAATGAAGATGAAAACGAGATCAACAACGAAAACAAAATAACAACAATAATAATAGAAGCTGAATTCTAAATAGTCAAGTTATCACTAGTTCAGAAAGAAAAAAAAATGAATGAAGTGGAAAGCAACAGCTCCAGAGAAAAAAACGTTTTTCAATACACTGCTCAGACCCACAGAAAGGAAAAAAAAAAGTTAACACCGAGGAGCGCAAACACACACACACAAATGGTACTATAATGAAGGGGGAAAGAAAAAAAAAAAAACAAAAAGCGTCGTACGAGGTTTGAATTCTACAATGTGACTTTTTTTTTTTTGGAATAACCTGCACAGATGAGCAGAAGTCGCGCTGGATTACCTTCAAATACGCAGAGCAGCAGTTGCGTTGATCAGTGACAATTGAAAAAAAAAAAAAACAAGAAAACTAAACAGGAGTATGTGGAGCAAGAAAAGAGTAATCGGCTTCGCACGATGTAATGTTTCAGTCCAGCTGGTTACTCTAGTTTTTCCCCCTCTTTCGAAATCGGAAAGGCACCCTTACCTCGTACACACACTCTACCTTTAAGAAGCAGGACAAGCGCGCAGATAATTCTCTCTGCACCACCCCTTTGTAGCACGTACCGTACGGTTGCTTTTCTTGTTTTTTTTTTTCGTGTTTAGCGTCAGTGCGTGTATGTGTGTACTGTAGCTATAACTATAAAATCACTTCTTGTTTTGAGTGTTGGGAATTATAAGGGGTTTTGAAGGCGCGAAGAGAAGAAAAGAAAAAGAGAAGCAACACCTGATATCTTTTCTTGTGAAATGCCAGTCCACAGAAATACAGATAGTGCCAAGTACGCTTAAGCTCTTGGATAAAGGAGAGAGAAAAAAGCAGCAAGAAAGGCACAGACAAACAGAAGAAAGTTCAAGTAGAGTGGCCGCTGGCGACGTTAAACTCCTGCATTTGCAAAAAAAAAAAAAGAAGAACATGTGGGATCAAGGAAAGAGGATTTGCAGTCAAGACTATTTTCGAGAAGGAGAAGTGCTGCTCTCCGCTGAAGAAGCCCAAAAAGCCCATGAGCGCTACTTCTGAGACTAGAAAGGGGGCAGACTTTGTGTAAACACTTATTATCTTAAAACTGGGCTTCACCCTTCAATGCCAAATGCCATGGTAGTTTGCCAGAAGGAGAAAAAGAGGTATAGAATGGTCTCTTTTTACTCTGAAACGCACTGCAGGTGAGCAGTGCCTTCGAGCCAGCCCATTCCTTTTTATGTCTTAATTATTTCTTTCTTCCCTTAGAAGACACCCAAAAGTGCTCCAAAGGACGACAAATGAAGACAACAACAAACGCTCGACTACGCCTTGAACTCAAGAAGCTCCGTTTAAATCTCGGCAAGACACATATACGCACACAAGAAAGAAGTAACACAGCACGTTATTTCAGAGCCAAAGAAGAAAAAAAAAACTCCTTTTTGCCGCTACAGTAGTAATAAAAAAAACTAGAAGACAAATGAAAAAGAAGAAAATAAAACGCAACGATGCATCTCGCCTTGCTCCCCATCAGCTTTTAATCATGGTCGAAATGCACATTCCCGATGTGGTCCCCAGGCACGTGGCACGCGTTGCTAGAGTCAATAACGAACGCGGCAAACAGTGCCTCCGGCCGCTCGCGGAGAAGCTTTTCCCAGTTGCCGTCGAAGATCTTCGTGTGGCGAGTCACCGTCTGGTTCTTGTCCCCGCTCGGCTCGGGCCAGAGTTCATTGTGCTCATTGAGATTCTTGATGTAGCTCTCCTTGTCACCAAGAAGGGCCTCCAAAGCTTCATTGATGCCTTGGAGTTTCTTCAGTTCCATAAGTACATCGAGGAATTCAGACTCTGCGGCCGCACGGTCTTCTTCGTGTTGGTTCGCAGCATCCTCCGCAGCCTCCTTCACAGCATCCAGCTCCTTTGAGAGAGCCGCCACTTCCAGACCAAGCCGCTCCTTCTCCGTTTCCTGCTTCTTCGCTTCGGCTTCCGCCTTTTCCGCCGCCGAAAGCGCCCGCTCCAGATCAGCACCCAGCTGCTCGTTTTTCGCAGCAAGCCGCTCCGCCTCATCCTCCAAACCCGCCACCTCCGCCACTTTTTTGGACATAGCATCCGCACTCTTCTTCACCTCGTCCGCGAGAGCCTCACCATCTTGCCTCAGACCATCATTGACAGCCCTCTCCTTCTCCAAATCGCTCGCCAATTTTTCGTTCTCACCAGCAAGCTTCTCGGCCTCCTCCTCGGCCCTCTCCAGGACAGCAAGTTTGTCCTTGAACTCGTCCATCGTTACGGCGTACAGCGGCTCCTCGGCGATCACGTCGGGGTCCACGGCCTGCTTCGCGGGGTCCACCTGCTGCACTGGGCGGCCGCGGCTGCTTGCACGCGCGCTGCGAGGCGGGACGCCGTCCGCAGCGGCCAGCTCCGGCTCCTCAGCGCGCGCTTCCTTCGCGTCGTGCCGCTTCTGGCGGAACGCGGCAACCTCCGCATCGCGATCCGCGAGCTCGGCCGCCAGCTTCTCGGCCTCCTCCTGCGCCTTCGCAAGTTCGTCGGCAAGCTTCTCGTTGTCGGCCTGCGCCTTCTCAAGTTCGTCGGCGAGCTTCGTGGTGTCGGCCTTCTCCTTCTCCAGCTCATCCGCGAGCTTCTCCGCCTCATCCAGCGCCTTCGCAAGTTCGTCGGCAAGCTTCTCGTTGTCGGCCTTCTGCTTCTCCGCCTCCTCCTCAGCCTTCGCCAGGGCGTCCTGCTTGTCCTTGAACTCGTCCATCGTTACGGCGTACAGCGGCTCCTCGGCGATCACGTCGGGGTCCACGGCCTGCTTCGCGGGGTCCACCTGCTGCACTGGGCGGCCGCGGCTGCTTGCACGCGCGCTGCGAGGCGGGACGCCGTCCGCAGCGGCCAGCTCCGGCTCCTCAGCGCGCGCTTCCTTCGCGTCGTGCCGCTTCTGGCGGAACGCGGCAACCTCCGCATCGCGATCCGCGAGCTCGGCCGCCAGCTTCTCGGCCTCCTCCTGCGCCTTCGCAAGTTCGTCGGCAAGCTTCTCGTTGTCGGCCTGCGCCTTCTCAAGTTCGTCGGCGAGCTTCGTGGTGTCGGCCTTCTCCTTCTCCAGCTCATCCGCGAGCTTCTCCGCCTCATCCAGCGCCTTCGCAAGTTCGTCGGCAAGCTTCTCGTTGTCGGCCTTCTGCTTCTCCGCCTCCTCCTCAGCCTTCGCCAGGGCGTCCTGCTTGTCCTTGAACTCGTCCATCGTTACGGCGTACAGCGGCTCCTCGGCGATCACGTCGGGGTCCACGGCCTGCTTCGCGGGGTCCACCTGCTGCACTGGGCGGCCGCGGCTGCTTGCACGCGCGCTGCGAGGCGGGACGCCGTCCGCAGCGGCCAGCTCCGGCTCCTCAGCGCGCGCTTCCTTCGCGTCGTGCCGCTTCTGGCGGAACGCGGCAACCTCCGCATCCCGATCCGCGAGCTCGGCCGCCAGCTTCTCGGCCTCCTCCTGCGCCTTCGCAAGTTCGTCGGCAAGCTTCTCGTTGTCGGCCTGCGCCTTCTCAAGTTCGTCGGCGAGCTTCGTGGTGTCGGCCTTCTCCTTCTCCAGCTCATCCGCGAGCTTCTCCGCTTCATCCTGCGCCTTCGCAAGTTCGTCGGCAAGCTTCTCGTTGTCGGCCTTCTGCTTCTCCGCCTCCTCCTCAGCCTTCGCCAGGGCGTCCTGCTTGTCCTTGAACTCGTCCATCGTTACGGCGTACAGCGGCTCCTCGGCGATCACGTCGGGGTCCACGGCCTGCTTCGCGGGGTCCACCTGCTGCACTGGGCGGCCGCGGCTGCTTGCACGCGCGCTGCGAGGCGGGACGCCGTCCGCAGCGGCCAGCTCCGGCTCCTCAGCGCGCGCTTCCTTCGCGTCGTGCCGCTTCTGGCGGAACGCGGCAACCTCCGCATCCCGATCCGCGAGCTCGGCCGCCAGCTTCTCGGCCTCCTCCTGCGCCTTCGCAAGTTCGTCGGCAAGCTTCTCGTTGTCGGCCTGCGCCTTCTCAAGTTCGTCGGCGAGCTTCGTGGTGTCGGCCTTCTCCTTCTCCAGCTCATCCGCGAGCTTCTCCGCTTCATCCTGCGTCTTCGCAAGTTCGTCGGCAAGCTTCTCGTTGTCGGCCTGCGCCTTCTCAAGTTCGTCGGCGAGCTTCGTGGTGTCGGCCTTCTCCTTCTCCAGCTCATCCGCGAGCTTCTCCGCTTCATCCTGCGCCTTCGCAAGTTCGTCGGCAAGCTTCTCGTTGTCGGCCTTCTGCTTCTCCGCCTCCTCCTCAGCCTTCGCCAGGGCGTCCTGCTTGTCCTTGAACTCGTCCATCGTTACGGCGTACAGCGGCTCCTCGGCGATCACGTCGGGGTCCACGGCCTGCTTCGCGGGGTCCACCTGCTGCACTGGGCGGCCGCGGCTGCTTGCACGCGCGCTGCGAGGCGGGACGCCGTCCGCAGCGGCCAGCTCCGGCTCGTCAGCGCGCGCTTCCTTCGCGTCGTGCCGCTTCTGGCGGAACGCGGCAACCTCCGCATCGCGATCCGCGAGCTCGGCCGCCAGCTTCTCGGCCTCCTCCTGCGCCTTCGCAAGTTCGTCGGCGAGCTTCGTGGTGTCGGCCTTCTCCTTCTCCAGCTCATCCGCGAGCTTCTCCGCCTCATCCAGCGCCTTCGCAAGTTCGTCGGCAAGCTTCTCGTTGTCGGCCTTCTGCTTCTCCGCCTCCTCCTCAGCCTTCGCCAGGGCGTCCTGCTTGTCCTTGAACTCGTCCATCGTTACGGCGTACAGCGGCTCCTCGGCGATCACGTCGGGGTCCACGGCCTGCTTCGCGGGGTCCACCTGCTGCACTGGGCGGCCGCGGCTGCTTGCACGCGCGCTGCGAGGCGGGACGCCGTCCGCAGCGGCCAGCTCCGGCTCCTCAGCGCGCGCTTCCTTCGCGTCGTGCCGCTTCTGGCGGAACGCGGCAACCTCCGCATCCCGATCCGCGAGCTCGGCCGCCAGCTTCTCGGCCTCCTCCTGCGCCTTCGCAAGTTCGTCGGCCAGCTTCTCGTTGTCGGCCTGCGCCTTCTCAAGTTCGTCGGCGAGCTTCGTGGTGTCGGCCTTCTCCTTCTCCAGCTCATCCGCGAGCTTCTCCGCTTCATCCTGCGTCTTCGCAAGTTCGTCGGCAAGCTTCTCGTTGTCGGCCTGCGCCTTCTCAAGTTCGTCGGCGAGCTTCGTGGTGTCGGCCTTCTCCTTCTCCAGCTCATCCGCGAGCTTCTCCGCTTCATCCTGCGCCTTCGCAAGTTCGTCGGCAAGCTTCTCGTTGTCGGCCTTCTGCTTCTCCGCCTCCTCCTCAGCCTTCGCCAGGGCGTCCTGCTTGTCCTTGAACTCGTCCATCGTTACGGCGTACAGCGGCTCCTCGGCGATCACGTCGGGGTCCACGGCCTGCTTCGCGGGGTCCACCTGCTGCACTGGGCGGCCGCGGCTGCTTGCACGCGCGCTGCGAGGCGGGACGCCGTCCGCAGCGGCCAGCTCCGGCTCCTCAGCGCGCGCTTCCTTCGCGTCGTGCCGCTTCTGGCGGAACGCGGCAACCTCCGCATCCCGATCCGCGAGCTCGGCCGCCAGCTTCTCGGCCTCCTCCTGCGCCTTCGCAAGTTCGTCGGCAAGCTTCTCGTTGTCGGCCTGCGCCTTCTCAAGTTCGTCGGCGAGCTTCGTGGTGTCGGCCTTCTCCTTCTCCAGCTCATCCGCGAGCTTCTCCGCTTCATCCTGCGCCTTCGCAAGTTCGTCGGCAAGCTTCTCGTTGTCGGCCTTCTGCTTCTCCGCCTCCTCCTCAGCCTTCGCCAGGGCGTCCTGCTTGTCCTTGAACTCGTCCATCGTTACGGCGTACAGCGGCTCCTCGGCGATCACGTCGGGGTCCACGGCCTGCTTCGCGGGGTCCACCTGCTGCACTGGGCGGCCGCGGCTGCTTGCACGCGCGCTGCGAGGCGGGACGCCGTCCGCAGCGGCCAGCTCCGGCTCCTCAGCGCGCGCTTCCTTCGCGTCGTGCCGCTTCTGGCGGAACGCGGCAACCTCCGCATCCCGATCCGCGAGCTCGGCCGCCAGCTTCTCGGCCTCCTCCTGCGCCTTCGCAAGTTCGTCGGCAAGCTTCTCGTTGTCGGCCTGCGCCTTCTCAAGTTCGTCGGCGAGCTTCGTGGTGTCGGCCTTCTCCTTCTCCAGCTCATCCGCGAGCTTCTCCGCCTCATCCAGCGCCTTCGCAAGTTCGTCGGCAAGCTTCTCGTTGTCGGCCTTCTGCTTCTCCGCCTCCTCCTCAGCCTTCGCCAGGGCGTCCTGCTTGTCCTTGAACTCGTCCATCGTTACGGCGTACAGCGGCTCCTCGGCGATCACGTCGGGGTCCACGGCCTGCTTCGCGGGGTCCACCTGCTGCACTGGGCGGCCGCGGCTGCTTGCACGCGCGCTGCGAGGCGGGACGCCGTCCGCAGCGGCCAGCTCCGGCTCCTCAGCGCGCGCTTCCTTCGCGTCGTGCCGCTTCTGGCGGAACGCGGCAACCTCCGCATCCCGATCCGCGAGCTCGGCCGCCAGCTTCTCGGCCTCCTCCTGCGCCTTCGCAAGTTCGTCGGCAAGCTTCTCGTTGTCGGCCTGCGCCTTCTCAAGTTCGTCGGCGAGCTTCGTGGTGTCGGCCTTCTCCTTCTCCAGCTCATCCGCGAGCTTCTCCGCTTCATCCTGCGTCTTCGCAAGTTCGTCGGCAAGCTTCTCGTTGTCGGCCTGCGCCTTCTCAAGTTCGTCGGCGAGCTTCGTGGTGTCGGCCTTCTCCTTCTCCAGCTCATCCGCGAGCTTCTCCGCTTCATCCTGCGCCTTCGCAAGTTCGTCGGCAAGCTTCTCGTTGTCGGCCTTCTGCTTCTCCGCCTCCTCCTCAGCCTTCGCCAGGGCGTCCTGCTTGTCCTTGAACTCGTCCATCGTTACGGCGTACAGCGGCTCCTCGGCGATCACGTCGGGGTCCACGGCCTGCTTCGCGGGGTCCACCTGCTGCACTGGGCGGCCGCGGCTGCTTGCACGCGCGCTGCGAGGCGGGACGCCGTCCGCAGCGGCCAGCTCCGGCTCCTCAGCGCGCGCTTCCTTCGCGTCGTGCCGCTTCTGGCGGAACGCGGCAACCTCCGCATCCCGATCCGCGAGCTCGGCCGCCAGCTTCTCGGCCTCCTCCTGCGCCTTCGCAAGTTCGTCGGCAAGCTTCTCGTTGTCGGCCTGCGCCTTCTCAAGTTCGTCGGCGAGCTTCGTGGTGTCGGCCTTCTCCTTCTCCAGCTCATCCGCGAGCTTCTCCGCTTCATCCTGCGCCTTCGCAAGTTCGTCGGCAAGCTTCTCGTTGTCGGCCTTCTGCTTCTCCGCCTCCTCCTCAGCCTTCGCCAGGGCGTCCTGCTTGTCCTTGAACTCGTCCATCGTTACGGCGTACAGCGGCTCCTCGGCGATCACGTCGGGGTCCACGGCCTGCTTCGCGGGGTCCACCTGCTGCACTGGGCGGCCGCGGCTGCTTGCACGCGCGCTGCGAGGCGGGACGCCGTCCGCAGCGGCCAGCTCCGGCTCGTCAGCGCGCGCTTCCTTCGCGTCGTGCCGCTTCTGGCGGAACGCGGCAACCTCCGCATCCCGATCCGCGAGCTCGGCCGCCAGCTTCTCGGCCTCCTCCTGCGCCTTCGCAAGTTCGTCGGCAAGCTTCTCGTTGTCGGCCTGCGCCTTCTCAAGTTCGTCGGCGAGCTTCGTGGTGTCGGCCTTCTCCTTCTCCAGCTCATCCGCGAGCTTCTCCGCCTCATCCAGCGCCTTCGCAAGTTCGTCGGCAAGCTTCTCGTTGTCGGCCTTCTGCTTCTCCGCCTCCTCCTCAGCCTTCGCCAGGGCGTCCTGCTTGTCCTTGAACTCGTCCATCGTTACGGCGTACAGCGGCTCCTCGGCGATCACGTCGGGGTCCACGGCCTGCTTCGCGGGGTCCACCTGCTGCACTGGGCGGCCGCGGCTGCTTGCACGCGCGCTGCGAGGCGGGACGCCGTCCGCAGCGGCCAGCTCCGGCTCCTCAGCGCGCGCTTCCTTCGCGTCGTGCCGCTTCTGGCGGAACGCGGCAACCTCCGCATCGCGATCCGCGAGCTCGGCCGCCAGCTTCTCCGCCTCCTCCTGCGCCTTCGCAAGTTCGTCGGCAAGCTTCTCGTTGTCGGCCTTCTGCTTCTCCGCCTCCTCCTCAGCCTTCGCCAGGGCGTCCTGCTTGTCCTTGAACTCGTCCATCGTTACGGCGTACAGCGGCTCCTCGGCGATCACGTCGGGGTCCACGGCCTGCTTCGCGGGGTCCACCTGCTGCACTGGGCGGCCGCGGCTGCTTGCACGCGCGCTGCGAGGCGGGACGCCGTCCGCAGCGGCCAGCTCCGGCTCCTCAGCGCGCGCTTCCTTCGCGTCGTGCCGCTTCTGGCGGAACGCGGCAACCTCCGCATCGCGATCCGCGAGCTCGGCCGCCAGCTTCTCCGCCTCCTCCTGCGCCTTCGCAAGTTCGTCGGCAAGCTTCTCGTTGTCGGCCTTCTGCTTCTCCGCCTCCTCCTCAGCCTTCGCCAGGGCGTCCTGCTTGTCCTTGAACTCGTCCATCGTTACGGCGTACAGCGGCTCCTCGGCGATCACGTCGGGGTCCACGGCCTGCTTCGCGGGGTCCACCTGCTGCACTGGGCGGCCGCGGCTGCTTGCACGCGCACTGCGAGGCGGGACGCCGTCCGCAGCGGCCAGCTCCGGCTCCTCAGCGCGCGCTTCCTTCGCGTCGTGCCGCTTCTGGCGGAACGCGGCAACCTCCGCATCGCGATCCGCGAGCTCGGCCGCCAGCTTCTCCGCCTCCTCCTGCGCCTTCGCAAGTTCGTCGGCCAGCTTCTCGTTGTCGGCCTGCGCCTTCTCAAGTTCGTCGGCAAGCTTCTCGTTGTCGGCCTTCTGCTTCTCCGCCTCCTCCTCAGCCTTCGCAAGTTCGTCGGCAAGCTTCGTGGTGTCGGCCTTCTCCTTCTCCAGCTCATCCGCGAGCTTCTCCGCCTCATCCAGCGCCTTCGCAAGTTCGTCGGCAAGCTTCTCGTTGTCGGCCTTCTGCTTCTCCGCCTCCTCCTGCGCCTTCGCAAGTTCGTCGGCCAGCTTCTCGTTGTCGGCCTTCTGCTTCTCCGCCTCCTCCTCAGCCTTCGCCAGGGCGTCCTGCTTGTCCTTGAACTCGTCCATCGTTACGGCGTACAGCGGCTCCTCGGCGATCACGTCGGGGTCCACGGCCTGCTTCGCGGGGTCCACCTGCTGCACTGGGCGGCCGCGGCTGCTTGCACGCGCGCTGCGAGGCGGGACGCCGTCCGCAGCGGCCAGCTCCGGCTCCTCAGCGCGCGCTTCCTTCGCGTCGTGCCGCTTCTGGCGGAACGCGGCAACCTCCGCATCGCGATCCGCAAGCTCGGCCGCCAGCTTCTCCGCCTCCTCCTGCGCCTTCGCAAGTTCGTCGGCCAGCTTCTCGTTGTCGGCCTGCGCCTTCTCAAGTTCGTCGGCAAGCTTCTCGTTGTCGGCCTTCTGCTTCTCCGCCTCCTCCTCAGCCTTCGCCAGGGCGTCCTGCTTGTCCTTGAACTCGTCCATCGTTACGGCGTACAGCGGCTCCTCGGCGATCACGCCGGGGTCCACGGCCTGCTTCGCGGGGTCCACCTGCTGCACTGGGCGGCCGCGGCTGCTTGCACGCGCGCTGCGAGGCGGGACGCCGTCCGCAGCGGCCAGCTCCGGCTCCTCAGCGCGCGCTTCCTTCGCGTCGTGCCGCTTCTGGCGGAACGCGGCAAGTTCCATCTCCTGTGTCGCGTTCTGTGAGAGTGCTGCTTCCAATTCGTCGTTCGCATCGCTCATTTTCTTTTCCGTTTGTTGCAGTTGGTCGTTCAGTTGCTGCAGTTCTTCTTCCTTAGCGTGCAAGAGGCGGTCTAATCCCTCGGCCTGTCGCTCAGCTTCCTCGCACTGGGCCTTTTGTGCGTTGAGCTCATCCATGGTGACTGAGTAAATTGGCTCTTCTGTGGTAGTTGGCACTTGTGCCAGGTTGCGCTGCGCACGAAGTTGTTTTGCTTGTTGTTGTTGAACGTGGAACTGCTCCAACTCGCCGGCTTGCTTATCAGCTAGATCTTTTAGTTTCTCGACGAGGTTACGGAGGCGGTCTATCTCGTCAGCCAGCTCAGCATTGCGGATATTGAGTGCGTCCTGTTCACGCTGAAGAGCTGCAGCCTGCTTCTTGAAACGCTCTGCAGACTTTTCGAGTGTGTATTGAAGAGACCGGTTTTCGTTGCTGATCTTGTCAAGCAACATAAGAAGGTCTCCGATTTCGCTCTCATAAGCATCCTTGTCACCAAGGTAGTCGAAACCAGCAAGCTGACGAACAAACTGGTCAAAGCCAAGTCCTGCAAATTTGCTGTCGTCGATTCCAAGCGCGTGACAAATTTCTGCCATCGCCATGTCTAGCCCCGTCTTAGGAGCATCACGATGGTTGTAGATATAATCCATCAGACGAGACGGCACCTGGGCAAGACGCTCGTCAACTTCCGTGCGAGACATTTTGGCAGGGTGTGTGATTTCACACTTAACCACCATAGTTCCACCCTCCTGGCGGAAGTCGATTGCTTGCACACAAGCGGGGTCGACGTGGGCGGCCAAGGCGGCATCGTAGGCAAACGCAGAACGAACCTCCTCCGGCCTTTCCTCCAGAATATCGGGCCAGTCTTTGCCAGCGTAGTTTCTTTTGTGTGCCGTTGTAAGAGTGGCGCCATTGTGCTCCGGCTCCCAGCGCTCGTCGTGCTTACCTAGCTCGGCCACCAGCGCATTCAAGCGTTCGATCTCCTTTGCCAGCTCGTTCGGCTTTTCTGCCACTTGATGCACTTCGCCGCCCCGCAAGACTGTTGAAAAGTAGTGCTCCTGCAAGTACAACCGCTTCTCCTCCAGCTCTGTTGTGTAAAGAGAAAGGGTGTATAACTCTGCTGCTGCTTCGACGTACCGTGACGTAACAGAGTTTAACATGCTCCTCAGCTGAAACCGCATCGCCTTGGCGTCCACAAGAATTTGGGCCACTTCGTCATTCGTCAGCACACAATCCTCGACCTTGCTGTCGATGTTCACAGGACAAATGACAGCCGACAGCGGAATCGACACGAGGACAGAGGTCCTCGTGAAAGACGTCACCTGCCCAGGACGCGCCGACGCGTTCTTGGCAGCCAACTCGTCCTTCAGCGTGGCAATCTTCGCGCGGCACGCCTTCATTCCTGCAATGGCAGCCGCAATCGCGTCATTCTGTTCCTGAATGCGCTTGTCGTGGTTCAGGTTGCTGTACGCCTGCTGGTAGGCAAGCGCCGTTGTCACCCAAGCGTGCAGGCTTGCCACAACAGGGGAGTCCCGCGCTGCTGCCTTGTAGCTCAGCTTTGGGTCTTGCTCAAGTGCGCGCACCAGCGTCTCCGGCGACGGGTACAGCTTCGCCACCACGTCCGTCTTGGCCACGTTGTCCAGCGCGTTGGACTTGCGGTACTCCAGCTGCACGTCGGCCCACTCGAAGAACTCCACCGCCGTTGGATCGCACTTCGCCACCGACCACGCAGCCTTCAGCACCGCGACGGCAACAGGAGAAGGAGCGGCTTGCGATGTCACTTTACGAAGATCTACTTCGTCTACGGCCTCGACCCTCTCCCTGGCGCTGTTGAAGTTGTCGCGTGCGTGCGAGACACGGTCCTCGTTGCTGCGACGAATGGAGGCCAACGTTTCACGTGCAACGGACAGTGCGTCTTGGAAGCTCTTGAGACGGCTATTCTCTCCATCCACCTCGCGCGAGAGAATGGAACGGAGGGTGTCAACATTGCCGGTGTGGAGGCCCCACTGCTGAACAGTAGCTGTATATTCACCTAAGTCGCGCACAGTCCCGAGAGTCCACTGCCATGTCTTTGAGTTGTACAGGTAGTCGTAGGCCACCAACTGGCCCACCTTCAGCTGGGGCACTGCGGGGTTGATGTAATTGGCAAGCATCGTTACAAAAGAACAAAAATGCGGGCACGAGGCTAACGATGCAAGTGCACACTCACAAAACGAAAAAAGAAGACAAAAAATAAGAAAAAATGAAGATGAAAACGAGATCAACAACGAAAACAAAATAACAACAATAATAATAGAAGCTGAATTCTAAATAGTCAAGTTATCACTAGTTCAGAAAGAAAAAAAAATGAATGAAGTGGAAAGCAACAGCTCCAGAGAAAAAAACGTTTTTCAATACACTGCTCAGACCCACAGAAAGGAAAAAAAAAAGTTAACACCGAGGAGCGCAAACACACACACACAAATGGTACTATAATGAAGGGGGAAAGAAAAAAAAAAAAACAAGAAAGCGTCGTACGAGGTTTGAATTCTACAATGTGACTTTTTTTTTTTTGGAATAACCTGCACAGATGAGCAGAAGTCGCGCTGGATTACCTTCAAATACGCAGAGCAGCAGTTGCGTTGATCAGTGACAATTGAAAAAAAAAAAAAAACAAGAAAACTAAACAGGAGTATGTGGAGCAAGAAAAGAGTAATCGGCTTCGCACGATGTAATGTTTCAGTCCAGCTGGTTACTCTAGTTTTTCCCCCTCTTTCGAAATCGGAAAGGCACCCTTACCTCGTACACACACTCTACCTTTAAGAAGCAGGACAAGCGCGCAGATAATTCTCTCTGCACCACCCCTTTGTAGCACGTACCGTACGGTTGCTTTTCTTGTTTTTTTTTTTCGTGTTTAGCGTCAGTGCGTGTATGTGTGTACTGTAGCTATAACTATAAAATCACTTCTTGTTTTGAGTGTTGGGAATTATAAGGGGTTTTGAAGGCGCGAAGAGAAGAAAAGAAAAAGAGAAGCAACACCTGATATCTTTTCTTGTGAAATGCCAGTCCACAGAAATACAGATAGTGCCAAGTACGCTTAAGCTCTTGGATAAAGGAGAGAGAAAAAAGCAGCAAGAAAGGCACAGACAAACAGAAGAAAGTTCAAGTAGAGTGGCCGCTGGCGACGTTAAACTCCTGCATTTGCAAAAAAAAAAAAAAGAAGAACATGTGGGATCAAGGAAAGAGGATTTGCAGTCAAGACTATTTTCGAGAAGGAGAAGTGCTGCTCTCCGCTGAAGAAGCCCAAAAAGCCCATGAGCGCTACTTCTGAGACTAGAAAGGGGGCAGACTTTGTGTAAACACTTATTATCTTAAAACTGGGCTTCACCCTTCAATGCCAAATGCCATGGTAGTTTGCCAGAAGGAGAAAAAGAGGTATAGAATGGTCTCTTTTTACTCTGAAACGCACTGCAGGTGAGCAGTGCCTTCGAGCCAGCCCATTCCTTTTTATGTCTTAATTATTTCTTTCTTCCCTTAGAAGACACCCAAAAGTGCTCCAAAGGACGACAAATGAAGACAACAACAAACGCTCGACTACGCCTTGAACTCAAGAAGCTCCGTTTAAATCTCGGCAAGACACATATACGCACACAAGAAAGAAGTAACACAGCACGTTATTTCAGAGCCAAAGAAGAAAAAAAAAACTCCTTTTTGCCGCTACAGTAGTAATAAAAAAAACTAGAAGACAAATGAAAAAGAAGAAAATAAAACGCAACGATGCATCTCGCCTTGCTCCCCATCAGCTTTTAATCATGGTCGAAATGCACATTCCCGATGTGGTCCCCAGGCACGTGGCACGCGTTGCTAGAGTCAATAACGAACGCGGCAAACAGTGCCTCCGGCCGCTCGCGGAGAAGCTTTTCCCAGTTGCCGTCGAAGATCTTCGTGTGGCGAGTCACCGTCTGGTTCTTGTCCCCGCTCGGCTCGGGCCAGAGTTCATTGTGCTCATTGAGATTCTTGATGTAGCTCTCCTTGTCACCAAGAAGGGCCTCCAAAGCTTCATTGATGCCTTGGAGTTTCTTCAGTTCCATAAGTACATCGAGGAATTCAGACTCTGCGGCCGCACGGTCTTCTTCGTGTTGGTTCGCAGCATCCTCCGCAGCCTCCTTCACAGCATCCAGCTCCTTTGAGAGAGCCGCCACTTCCAGACCAAGCCGCTCCTTCTCCGTTTCCTGCTTCTTCGCTTCGGCTTCCGCCTTTTCCGCCGCCGAAAGCGCCCGCTCCAGATCAGCACCCAGCTGCTCGTTTTTCGCAGCAAGCCGCTCCGCCTCATCCTCCAAACCCGCCACCTCCGCCACTTTTTTGGACATAGCATCCGCACTCTTCTTCACCTCGTCCGCGAGAGCCTCACCATCTTGCCTCAGACCATCATTGACAGCCCTCTCCTTCTCCAAATCGCTCGCCAATTTTTCGTTCTCACCAGCAAGCTTCTCCGCCTCCTCCTCAGCCTTCGCCAGGGCGTCCTGCTTGTCCTTGAACTCGTCCATCGTTACGGCGTACAGCGGCTCCTCGGCGATCACGTCGGGGTCCACGGCCTGCTTCGCGGGGTCCACCTGCTGCACTGGGCGGCCGCGGCTGCTTGCACGCGCACTGCGAGGCGGGACGCCGTCCGCAGCGGCCAGCTCCGGCTCCTCAGCGCGCGCTTCCTTCGCGTCGTGCCGCTTCTGGCGGAACGCGGCAACCTCCGCATCGCGATCCGCGAGCTCGGCCGCCAGCTTCTCCGCCTCCTCCTGCGCCTTTGCAAGTTCATCGGCAAGCTTCTCGTTGTCGGCCTTCTGCTTCTCCGCCTCCTCCTCAGCCTTCGCCAGGGCGTCCTGCTTGTCCTTGAACTCGTCCATCGTTACGGCGTACAGCGGCTCCTCGGCGATCACGTCGGGGTCCACGGCCTGCTTCGCGGGGTCCACCTGCTGCACTGGGCGGCCGCGGCTGCTTGCACGCGCGCTGCGAGGCGGGACGCCGTCCGCAGCGGCCAGCTCCGGCTCGTCAGCGCGCGCTTCCTTCGCGTCGTGCCGCTTCTGGCGGAACGCGGCAACCTCCGCATCGCGATCCGCGAGCTCGGCCGCCAGCTTCTCCGCCTCCTCCTGCGCCTTCGCAAGTTCGTCGGCCAGCTTCTCGTTGTCGGCCTGCGCCTTCTCAAGTTCGTCGGCAAGCTTCTCGTTGTCGGCCTTCTGCTTCTCCGCCTCCTCCTCAGCCTTCGCCAGGGCGTCCTGCTTGTCCTTGAACTCGTCCATTGTTACGGCGTACAGCGGCTCCTCGGCGATCACGTCGGGGTCCACGGCCTGCTTCGCGGGGTCCACCTGCTGCACTGGGCGGCCGCGGCTGCTTGCACGCGCGCTGCGAGGCGGGACGCCGTCCGCAGCGGCCAGCTCCGGCTCGTCAGCGCGCGCTTCCTTCGCGTCGTGCCGCTTCTGGCGGAACGCGGCAACCTCCGCATCGCGATCCGCGAGCTCGGCCGCCAGCTTCTCCGCCTCCTCCTGCGCCTTCGCAAGTTCGTCGGCCAGCTTCTCGTTGTCGGCCTGCGCCTTCTCAAGTTCGTCGGCGAGCTTCGTGGTGTCGGCCTTCTCCTTCTCCAGCTCATCCGCGAGCTTGTCCGCTTCGTCGGCCAGCTTCTCGTGGTCCGCCTTGCGTTGCTCCAGTTCAGCAGCAAGCTTCTCCGCCTCCTCCTCAGCCTTCGCCAGGGCGTCCTGCTTGTCCTTGAACTCGTCCATCGTTACGGCGTACAGCGGCTCCTCGGCGATCACGTCGGGGTCCACGGCCTGCTTCGCGGGGTCCACCTGCTGCACTGGGCGGCCGCGGCTGCTTGCACGCGCGCTGCGAGGCGGGACGCCGTCCGCAGCGGCCAGCTCCGGCTCGTCAGCGCGCGCTTCCTTCGCGTCGTGCCGCTTCTGGCGGAACGCGGCAACCTCCGCATCGCGATCCGCGAGCTCGGCCGCCAGCTTCTCCGCCTCCTCCTGCGCCTTCGCAAGTTCGTCGGCCAGCTTCTCGTTGTCGGCCTGCGCCTTCTCAAGTTCGTCGGCAAGCTTCTCGTTGTCGGCCTTCTGCTTCTCCGCCTCCTCCTCAGCCTTCGCCAGGGCGTCCTGCTTGTCCTTGAACTCGTCCATTGTTACGGCGTACAGCGGCTCCTCGGCGATCACGTCGGGGTCCACGGCCTGCTTCGCGGGGTCCACCTGCTGCACTGGGCGGCCGCGGCTGCTTGCACGCGCGCTGCGAGGCGGGACGCCGTCCGCAGCGGCCAGCTCCGGCTCGTCAGCGCGCGCTTCCTTCGCGTCGTGCCGCTTCTGGCGGAACGCGGCAACCTCCGCATCGCGATCCGCGAGCTCGGCCGCCAGCTTCTCCGCCTCCTCCTGCGCCTTCGCAAGTTCGTCGGCCAGCTTCTCGTTGTCGGCCTGCGCCTTCTCAAGTTCGTCGGCGAGCTTCGTGGTGTCGGCCTTCTCCTTCTCCAGCTCATCCGCGAGCTTGTCCGCTTCGTCGGCCAGCTTCTCGTGGTCCGCCTTGCGTTGCTCCAGTTCAGCAGCAAGCTTCTCCGCCTCCTCCTCAGCCTTCGCCAGGGCGTCCTGCTTGTCCTTGAACTCGTCCATTGTTACGGCGTACAGCGGCTCCTCGGCGATCACGTCGGGGTCCACGGCCTGCTTCGCGGGGTCCACCTGCTGCACTGGGCGGCCGCGGCTGCTTGCACGCGCGCTGCGAGGCGGGACGCCGTCCGCAGCGGCCAGCTCCGGCTCGTCAGCGCGCGCTTCCTTCGCGTCGTGCCGCTTCTGGCGGAACGCGGCAACCTCCGCATCGCGATCCGCGAGCTCGGCCGCCAGCTTCTCCGCCTCCTCCTGCGCCTTCGCAAGTTCGTCGGCCAGCTTCTCGTTGTCGGCCTTCTGCTTCTCCGCCTCCTCCTCAGCCTTCGCCAGGGCGTCCTGCTTGTCCTTGAACTCGTCCATTGTTACGGCGTACAGCGGCTCCTCGGCGATCACGTCGGGGTCCACGGCCTGCTTCGCGGGGTCCACCTGCTGCACTGGGCGGCCGCGGCTGCTTGCACGCGCGCTGCGAGGCGGGACGCCGTCCGCAGCGGCCAGCTCCGGCTCCTCAGCGCGCGCTTCCTTCGCGTCGTGCCGCTTCTGGCGGAACGCGGCAACCTCCGCATCGCGATCCGCGAGCTCGGCCGCCAGCTTCTCCGCCTCCTCCTGCGCCTTCGCAAGTTCGTCGGCCAGCTTCTCGTTGTCGGCCTGCGCCTTCTCAAGTTCGTCGGCGAGCTTCGTGGTGTCGGCCTTCTCCTTCTCCAGCTCATCCGCGAGCTTGTCCGCTTCGTCGGCCAGCTTCTCGTGGTCCGCCTTGCGTTGCTCCAGTTCAGCAGCAAGCTTCTCCGCCTCCTCCTCAGCCTTCGCCAGGGCGTCCTGCTTGTCCTTGAACTCGTCCATCGTTACGGCGTACAGCGGCTCCTCGGCGATCACGTCGGGGTCCACGGCCTGCTTCGCGGGGTCCACCTGCTGCACTGGGCGGCCGCGGCTGCTTGCACGCGCGCTGCGAGGCGGGACGCCGTCCGCAGCGGCCAGCTCCGGCTCCTCAGCGCGCGCTTCCTTCGCGTCGTGCCGCTTCTGGCGGAACGCGGCAACCTCCGCATCGCGATCCGCGAGCTCGGCCGCCAGCTTCTCCGCCTCCTCCTGCGCCTTCGCAAGTTCGTCGGCCAGCTTCTCGTTGTCGGCCTGCGCCTTCTCAAGTTCGTCGGCGAGCTTCGTGGTGTCGGCCTTCTCCTTCTCCAGCTCATCCGCGAGCTTGTCCGCTTCGTCGGCCAGCTTCTCGTGGTCCGCCTTGCGTTGCTCCAGTTCAGCAGCAAGCTTCTCCGCCTCCTCCTCAGCCTTCGCCAGGGCGTCCTGCTTGTCCTTGAACTCGTCCATTGTTACGGCGTACAGCGGCTCCTCGGCGATCACGTCGGGGTCCACGGCCTGCTTCGCGGGGTCCACCTGCTGCACTGGGCGGCCGCGGCTGCTTGCACGCGCGCTGCGAGGCGGGACGCCGTCCGCAGCGGCCAGCTCCGGCTCGTCAGCGCGCGCTTCCTTCGCGTCGTGCCGCTTCTGGCGGAACGCGGCAACCTCCGCATCGCGATCCGCGAGCTCGGCCGCCAGCTTCTCCGCCTCCTCCTGCGCCTTCGCAAGTTCGTCGGCCAGCTTCTCGTTGTCGGCCTGCGCCTTCTCAAGTTCGTCGGCGAGCTTCGTGGTGTCGGCCTTCTCCTTCTCCAGCTCATCCGCGAGCTTGTCCGCTTCGTCGGCCAGCTTCTCGTGGTCCGCCTTGCGTTGCTCCAGTTCAGCAGCAAGCTTCTCCGCCTCCTCCTCAGCCTTCGCCAGGGCGTCCTGCTTGTCCTTGAACTCGTCCATTGTTACGGCGTACAGCGGCTCCTCGGCGATCACGTCGGGGTCCACGGCCTGCTTCGCGGGGTCCACCTGCTGCACTGGGCGGCCGCGGCTGCTTGCACGCGCGCTGCGAGGCGGGACGCCGTCCGCAGCGGCCAGCTCCGGCTCGTCAGCGCGCGCTTCCTTCGCGTCGTGCCGCTTCTGGCGGAACGCGGCAACCTCCGCATCGCGATCCGCGAGCTCGGCCGCCAGCTTCTCCGCCTCCTCCTGCGCCTTCGCAAGTTCGTCGGCCAGCTTCTCGTTGTCGGCCTGCGCCTTCTCAAGTTCGTCGGCGAGCTTCGTGGTGTCGGCCTTCTCCTTCTCCAGCTCATCCGCGAGCTTGTCCGCTTCGTCGGCCAGCTTCTCGTGGTCCGCCTTGCGTTGCTCCAGTTCAGCAGCAAGCTTCTCCGCCTCCTCCTCAGCCTTCGCCAGGGCGTCCTGCTTGTCCTTGAACTCGTCCATCGTTACGGCGTACAGCGGCTCCTCGGCGATCACGTCGGGGTCCACGGCCTGCTTCGCGGGGTCCACCTGCTGCACTGGGCGGCCGCGGCTGCTTGCACGCGCGCTGCGAGGCGGGACGCCGTCCGCAGCGGCCAGCTCCGGCTCGTCAGCGCGCGCTTCCTTCGCGTCGTGCCGCTTCTGGCGGAACGCGGCAACCTCCGCATCGCGATCCGCGAGCTCGGCCGCCAGCTTCTCCGCCTCCTCCTGCGCCTTCGCAAGTTCGTCGGCCAGCTTCTCGTTGTCGGCCTGCGCCTTCTCAAGTTCGTCGGCAAGCTTCTCGTTGTCGGCCTTCTGCTTCTCCGCCTCCTCCTCAGCCTTCGCCAGGGCGTCCTGCTTGTCCTTGAACTCGTCCATCGTTACGGCGTACAGCGGCTCCTCGGCGATCACGTCGGGGTCCACGGCCTGCTTCGCGGGGTCCACCTGCTGCACTGGGCGGCCGCGGCTGCTTGCACGCGCGCTGCGAGGCGGGACGCCGTCCGCAGCGGCCAGCTCCGGCTCGTCAGCGCGCGCTTCCTTCGCGTCGTGCCGCTTCTGGCGGAACGCGGCAACCTCCGCATCGCGATCCGCGAGCTCGGCCGCCAGCTTCTCCGCCTCCTCCTGCGCCTTCGCAAGTTCGTCGGCCAGCTTCTCGTTGTCGGCCTGCGCCTTCTCAAGTTCGTCGGCGAGCTTCGTGGTGTCGGCCTTCTCCTTCTCCAGCTCATCCGCGAGCTTGTCCGCTTCGTCGGCCAGCTTCTCGTGGTCCGCCTTGCGTTGCTCCAGTTCAGCAGCAAGCTTCTCCGCCTCCTCCTCAGCCTTCGCCAGGGCGTCCTGCTTGTCCTTGAACTCGTCCATCGTTACGGCGTACAGCGGCTCCTCGGCGATCACGTCGGGGTCCACGGCCTGCTTCGCGGGGTCCACCTGCTGCACTGGGCGGCCGCGGCTGCTTGCACGCGCGCTGCGAGGCGGGACGCCGTCCGCAGCGGCCAGCTCCGGCTCGTCAGCGCGCGCTTCCTTCGCGTCGTGCCGCTTCTGGCGGAACGCGGCAACCTCCGCATCGCGATCCGCGAGCTCGGCCGCCAGCTTCTCCGCCTCCTCCTGCGCCTTCGCAAGTTCGTCGGCCAGCTTCTCGTTGTCGGCCTGCGCCTTCTCAAGTTCGTCGGCGAGCTTCGTGGTGTCGGCCTTCTCCTTCTCCAGCTCATCCGCGAGCTTGTCCGCTTCGTCGGCCAGCTTCTCGTGGTCCGCCTTGCGTTGCTCCAGTTCAGCAGCAAGCTTCTCCGCCTCCTCCTCAGCCTTCGCCAGGGCGTCCTGCTTGTCCTTGAACTCGTCCATCGTTACGGCGTACAGCGGCTCCTCGGCGATCACGTCGGGGTCCACGGCCTGCTTCGCGGGGTCCACCTGCTGCACTGGGCGGCCGCGGCTGCTTGCACGCGCGCTGCGAGGCGGGACGCCGTCCGCAGCGGCCAGCTCCGGCTCCTCAGCGCGCGCTTCCTTCGCGTCGTGCCGCTTCTGGCGGAACGCGGCAACCTCCGCATCGCGATCCGCGAGCTCGGCCGCCAGCTTCTCCGCCTCCTCCTGCGCCTTTGCAAGTTCGTCGGCAAGCTTCTCGTTGTCGACCTTCTCCTTCTCCAGCTCATCCGCGAGCTTCTCGGCCTCATCCTGCGCCTTTGCAAGTTCATCGGCAAGCTTCTCGTTGTCGGCCTTCTGCTTCTCCGCCTCCTCCTCAGCCTTCGCCAGGGCGTCCTGCTTGTCCTTGAACTCGTCCATTGTTACGGCGTACAGCGGCTCCTCGGCGATCACGTCGGGGTCCACGGCCTGCTTCGCGGGGTCCACCTGCTGCACTGGGCGGCCGCGGCTGCTTGCACGCGCGCTGCGAGGCGGGACGCCGTCCGCAGCGGCCAGCTCCGGCTCGTCAGCGCGCGCTTCCTTCGCGTCGTGCCGCTTCTGGCGGAACGCGGCAACCTCCGCATCGCGATCCGCGAGCTCGGCCGCCAGCTTCTCCGCCTCCTCCTGCGCCTTCGCAAGTTCGTCGGCCAGCTTCTCGTTGTCGGCCTGCGCCTTCTCAAGTTCGTCGGCGAGCTTCGTGGTGTCGGCCTTCTCCTTCTCCAGCTCATCCGCGAGCTTGTCCGCTTCGTCGGCCAGCTTCTCGTGGTCCGCCTTGCGTTGCTCCAGTTCAGCAGCAAGCTTCTCCGCCTCCTCCTCAGCCTTCGCCAGGGCGTCCTGCTTGTCCTTGAACTCGTCCATTGTTACGGCGTACAGCGGCTCCTCGGCGATCACGTCGGGGTCCACGGCCTGCTTCGCGGGGTCCACCTGTTGCACTGGGCGGCCGCGGCTGCTTGCACGCGCGCTGCGAGGCGGGACGCCGTCCGCAGCGGCCAGCTCCGGCTCGTCAGCGCGCGCTTCCTTCGCGTCGTGCCGCTTCTGGCGGAACGCGGCAACCTCCGCATCGCGATCCGCGAGCTCGGCCGCCAGCTTCTCCGCCTCCTCCTGCGCCTTCGCAAGTTCGTCGGCCAGCTTCTCGTTGTCGGCCTTCTGCTTCTCCGCCTCCTCCTCAGCCTTCGCCAGGGCGTCCTGCTTGTCCTTGAACTCGTCCATCGTTACGGCGTACAGCGGCTCCTCGGCGATCACGTCGGGGTCCACGGCCTGCTTCGCGGGGTCCACCTGCTGCACTGGGCGGCCGCGGCTGCTTGCACGCGCGCTGCGAGGCGGGACGCCGTCCGCAGCGGCCAGCTCCGGCTCGTCAGCGCGCGCTTCCTTCGCGTCGTGCCGCTTCTGGCGGAACGCGGCAACCTCCGCATCGCGATCCGCGAGCTCGGCCGCCAGCTTCTCCGCCTCCTCCTGCGCCTTCGCAAGTTCGTCGGCCAGCTTCTCGTTGTCGGCCTGCGCCTTCTCAAGTTCGTCGGCGAGCTTCGTGGTGTCGGCCTTCTCCTTCTCCAGCTCATCCGCGAGCTTGTCCGCTTCGTCGGCCAGCTTCTCGTGGTCCGCCTTGCGTTGCTCCAGTTCAGCAGCAAGCTTCTCCGCCTCCTCCTCAGCCTTCGCCAGGGCGTCCTGCTTGTCCTTGAACTCGTCCATCGTTACGGCGTACAGCGGCTCCTCGGCGATCACGTCGGGGTCCACGGCCTGCTTCGCGGGGTCCACCTGCTGCACTGGGCGGCCGCGGCTGCTTGCACGCGCGCTGCGAGGCGGGACGCCGTCCGCAGCGGCCAGCTCCGGCTCCTCAGCGCGCGCTTCCTTCGCGTCGTGCCGCTTCTGGCGGAACGCGGCAACCTCCGCATCCCGATCCGCGAGCTCGGCCGCCAGCTTCTCCGCCTCCTCCTGCGCCTTCGCAAGTTCGTCGGCAAGCTTCTCGTTGTCGGCCTGCGCCTTCTCAAGTTCGTCGGCAAGCTTCTCGTTGTCGGCCTTCTGCTTCTCCGCCTCCTCCTCAGCCTTCGCCAGGGCGTCCTGCTTGTCCTTGAACTCGTCCATTGTTACGGCGTACAGCGGCTCCTCGGCGATCACGTCGGGGTCCACGGCCTGCTTCGCGGGGTCCACCTGCTGCACTGGGCGGCCGCGGCTGCTTGCACGCGCGCTGCGAGGCGGGACGCCGTCCGCAGCGGCCAGCTCCGGCTCGTCAGCGCGCGCTTCCTTCGCGTCGTGCCGCTTCTGGCGGAACGCGGCAACCTCCGCATCGCGATCCGCGAGCTCGGCCGCCAGCTTCTCCGCCTCCTCCTGCGCCTTCGCAAGTTCGTCGGCCAGCTTCTCGTTGTCGGCCTGCGCCTTCTCAAGTTCGTCGGCGAGCTTCGTGGTGTCGGCCTTCTCCTTCTCCAGCTCATCCGCGAGCTTGTCCGCTTCGTCGGCCAGCTTCTCGTGGTCCGCCTTGCGTTGCTCCAGTTCAGCAGCAAGCTTCTCCGCCTCCTCCTCAGCCTTCGCCAGGGCGTCCTGCTTGTCCTTGAACTCGTCCATTGTTACGGCGTACAGCGGCTCCTCGGCGATCACGTCGGGGTCCACGGCCTGCTTCGCGGGGTCCACCTGCTGCACTGGGCGGCCGCGGCTGCTTGCACGCGCGCTGCGAGGCGGGACGCCGTCCGCAGCGGCCAGCTCCGGCTCGTCAGCGCGCGCTTCCTTCGCGTCGTGCCGCTTCTGGCGGAACGCGGCAACCTCCGCATCGCGATCCGCGAGCTCGGCCGCCAGCTTCTCCGCCTCCTCCTGCGCCTTCGCAAGTTCGTCGGCCAGCTTCTCGTTGTCGGCCTGCGCCTTCTCAAGTTCGTCGGCGAGCTTCGTGGTGTCGGCCTTCTCCTTCTCCAGCTCATCCGCGAGCTTGTCCGCTTCGTCGGCCAGCTTCTCGTGGTCCGCCTTGCGTTGCTCCAGTTCAGCAGCAAGCTTCTCCGCCTCCTCCTCAGCCTTCGCCAGGGCGTCCTGCTTGTCCTTGAACTCGTCCATCGTTACGGCGTACAGCGGCTCCTCGGCGATCACGTCGGGGTCCACGGCCTGCTTCGCGGGGTCCACCTGCTGCACTGGGCGGCCGCGGCTGCTTGCACGCGCGCTGCGAGGCGGGACGCCGTCCGCAGCGGCCAGCTCCGGCTCCTCAGCGCGCGCTTCCTTCGCGTCGTGCCGCTTCTGGCGGAACGCGGCAACCTCCGCATCGCGATCCGCGAGCTCGGCCGCCAGCTTCTCCGCCTCCTCCTGCGCCTTCGCAAGTTCGTCGGCAAGCTTCTCGTTGTCGGCCTGCGCCTTCTCAAGTTCGTCGGCGAGCTTCGTGGTGTCGGCCTTCTCCTTCTCCAGCTCATCCGCGAGCTTGTCCGCTTCGTCGGCCAGCTTCTCGTGGTCCGCCTTGCGTTGCTCCAGTTCAGCAGCAAGCTTCTCCGCCTCCTCCTCAGCCTTCGCCAGGGCGTCCTGCTTGTCCTTGAACTCGTCCATTGTTACGGCGTACAGCGGCTCCTCGGCGATCACGTCGGGGTCCACGGCCTGCTTCGCGGGGTCCACCTGCTGCACTGGGCGGCCGCGGCTGCTTGCACGCGCGCTGCGAGGCGGGACGCCGTCCGCAGCGGCCAGCTCCGGCTCCTCAGCGCGCGCTTCCTTCGCGTCGTGCCGCTTCTGGCGGAACGCGGCAACCTCCGCATCGCGATCCGCGAGCTCGGCCGCCAGCTTCTCCGCCTCCTCCTGCGCCTTCGCAAGTTCGTCGGCCAGCTTCTCGTTGTCGGCCTGCGCCTTCTCAAGTTCGTCGGCGAGCTTCGTGGTGTCGGCCTTCTCCTTCTCCAGCTCATCCGCGAGCTTGTCCGCTTCGTCGGCCAGCTTCTCGTGGTCCGCCTTGCGTTGCTCCAGTTCAGCAGCAAGCTTCTCCGCCTCCTCCTCAGCCTTCGCCAGGGCGTCCTGCTTGTCCTTGAACTCGTCCATTGTTACGGCGTACAGCGGCTCCTCGGCGATCACGTCGGGGTCCACGGCCTGCTTCGCGGGGTCCACCTGCTGCACTGGGCGGCCGCGGCTGCTTGCACGCGCGCTGCGAGGCGGGACGCCGTCCGCAGCGGCCAGCTCCGGCTCGTCAGCGCGCGCTTCCTTCGCGTCGTGCCGCTTCTGGCGGAACGCGGCAACCTCCGCATCGCGATCCGCGAGCTCGGCCGCCAGCTTCTCCGCCTCCTCCTGCGCCTTCGCAAGTTCGTCGGCCAGCTTCTCGTTGTCGGCCTGCGCCTTCTCAAGTTCGTCGGCGAGCTTCGTGGTGTCGGCCTTCTCCTTCTCCAGCTCATCCGCGAGCTTGTCCGCTTCGTCGGCCAGCTTCTCGTGGTCCGCCTTGCGTTGCTCCAGTTCAGCAGCAAGCTTCTCCGCCTCCTCCTCAGCCTTCGCCAGGGCGTCCTGCTTGTCCTTGAACTCGTCCGTTGTTACGGCGTACAGCGGCTCCTCGGCGATCACGTCGGGGTCCACGGCCTGCTTCGCGGGGTCCACCTGCTGCACTGGGCGGCCGCGGCTGCTTGCACGCGCGCTGCGAGGCGGGACGCCGTCCGCAGCGGCCAGCTCCGGCTCGTCAGCGCGCGCTTCCTTCGCGTCGTGCCGCTTCTGACGGAACGCGGCAACCTCCGCATCCCGATCCGCGAGCTCGGCCGCCAGCTTCTCCGCCTCCTCCTGCGCCTTCGCAAGTTCGTCGGCAAGCTTCTCGTTGTCGGCCTTCTGCTTCTCCGCCTCCTTTTCAGCCTTCGCCAGGGCGTCCTGCTTGTCCTTGAACTCGTCCATCGTTACGGCGTACAGCGGCTCCTCGGCGATCACGTCGGGGTCCACGGCCTGCTTCGCGGGGTCCACCTGCTGCACTGGGCGGCCGCGGCTGCTTGCACGCGCGCTGCGAGGCGGGACGCCGTCCGCAGCGGCCAGCTCCGGCTCCTCAGCGCGCGCTTCCTTCGCGTCGTGCCGCTTCTGGCGGAACGCGGCAAGCTCTGCATTGTTTGCTTCTAATGCGCGAGTCAGTTTCTCCACTTCCTCATTCTTGGTGGCGTACTCTTCAGCGGTAAATGCGTACAGGGGTTTAGTGGATTCATCGTCAGGGTACCTCGGTTCTGCCTCTGTATCTTTGTGTTTTGTTGGGTAGCCGCGAGCGGTTGACGATGTCTTGTCTTTTGTGGCCGTTTCCGGGAATTTTGATCGTTGATCTGCGACCAGATTATTTCGTTGGGCCCACGTTTCCTGAACGCCATGCAGCTCGTCGGCAAGCTTCTCGTTGTCGGCCTTCTGCTTCTCCGCCTCCTCCTCAGCCTTCGCCAGGGCGTCCTGCTTGTCCTTGAACTCGTCCATCGTTACGGCGTACAGCGGCTCCTCGGCGATCACGTCGGGGTCCACGGCCTGCTTCGCGGGGTCCACCTGCTGCACTGGGCGGCCGCGGCTGCTTGCACGCGCGCTGCGAGGCGGGACGCCGTCCGCAGCGGCCAGCTCCGGCTCCTCAGCGCGCGCTTCCTTCGCGTCGTGCCGCTTCTGGCGGAACGCGGCAAGCTCTGCATTGTTTGCTTCTAATGCGCGAGTCAGTTTCTCCACTTCCTCATTCTTGGTGGCGTACTCTTCAGCGGTAAATGCGTACAGGGGTTTAGTGGATTCATCGTCAGGATACCTCGGTTCTGCCTCTGTATCTTTGTGTTTTGTTGGGTAGCCGCGATCGGTTGACGATGTCTTGTCTTTTGTGGCCGTTTCCGGGAATTTTGATCGTTGATCTGCGACCAGATTATTTCGTTGGGCCCACGTTTCCTGAACGCCATGCAGCTCGTCAGCCAGCTTCTCGTTTTCGGCCTTTTGGTGCTCCAGTTCAGCAGAAAGGTTCTCCGCCTCCTCCTCAGCCTTCGCCAGGGCGTCCTGCTTGTCCTTGAACTCGTCCATCGTTACGGCGTACAGCGGCTCCTCGGCGATCACGTCGGGGTCCACGGCCTGCTTCGCGGGGTCCACCTGCTGCACTGGGCGGCCGCGGCTGCTTGCACGCGCGCTGCGAGGCGGGACGCCGTCCGCAGCGGCCAGCTCCGGCTCCTCAGCGCGCGCTTCCTTCGCGTCGTGCCGCTTCTGGCGGAACGCGGCAAGTTCCATCTCCTGTGTCGCGTTCTGTGCGAGTGCTGCTTCCAATTCGTCGTTCGCATCGCTCATTTTCTTTTCCGTTTGTTGCAGTTGGTCGTTCAGTTGCTGCAGTTCTTCTTCCTTAGCGTGCAAGAGGCGGTCTAATCCCTCGGCCTGTCGCTCAGCTTCCTCGCACTGGGCCTTTTGTGCGTTGAGCTCATCCATGGTGACTGAGTAAATTGGCTCTTCTGTGGTAGTTGGCACTTGTGCCAGGTTGCGCTGCGCACGAAGTTGTTTTGCTTGTTGTTGTTGAACGTGGAACTGCTCCAACTCGCCGGCTTGCTTATCAGCTAGATCTTTTAGTTTCTCGACGAGGTTACGGAGGCGGTCTATCTCGTCAGCCAGCTCAGCATTGCGGATATTGAGTGCGTCCTGTTCACGCTGAAGAGCTGCAGCCTGCTTCTTGAAACGCTCTGCAGACTTTTCGAGTGTGTATTGAAGAGACCGGTTTTCGTTGCTGATCTTGTCAAGCAACATAAGAAGGTCTCCGATTTCGCTCTCATAAGCATCCTTGTCACCAAGGTAGTCGAAACCAGCAAGCTGACGAACAAACTGGTCAAAGCCAAGTCCTGCAAATTTGCTGTCGTCGATTCCAAGCGCGTGACAAATTTCTGCCATCGCCATGTCTAGCCCCGTCTTAGGAGCATCACGATGGTTGTAGATATAATCCATCAGACGAGACGGCACCTGGGCAAGACGCTCGTCAACTTCCGTGCGAGACATTTTGGCAGGGTGTGTGATTTCACACTTAACCACCATAGTTCCACCCTCCTGGCGGAAGTCGATTGCTTGCACACAAGCGGGGTCGACGTGGGCGGCCAAGGCGGCATCGTAGGCAAACGCAGAACGAACCTCCTCCGGCCTTTCCTCCAGAATATCGGGCCAGTCTTTGCCAGCGTAGTTTCTTTTGTGTGCCGTTGTAAGAGTGGCGCCATTGTGCTCCGGCTCCCAGCGCTCGTCGTGCTTACCTAGCTCGGCCACCAGCGCATTCAAGCGTTCGATCTCCTTTGCCAGCTCGTTCGGCTTTTCTGCCACTTGATGCACTTCGCCGCCCCGCAAGACTGTTGAAAAGTAGTGCTCCTGCAAGTACAACCGCTTCTCCTCCAGCTCTGTTGTGTAAAGAGAAAGGGTGTATAACTCTGCTGCTGCTTCGACGTACCGTGACGTAACAGAGTTTAACATGCTCCTCAGCTGAAACCGCATCGCCTTGGCGTCCACAAGAATGTGGGCCACTTCGTCATTCGTCAGCACACAATCCTCGACCTTGCTGTCGATGTTCACAGGACAAATGACAGCCGACAGCGGAATCGACACGAGGACAGAGGTCCTCGTGAAAGACGTCACCTGCCCAGGACGCGCCGACGCGTTCTTGGCAGCCAACTCGTCCTTCAGCGTGGCAATCTTCGCGCGGCACGCCTTCATTCCTGCAATGGCAGCCGCAATCGCGTCATTCTGTTCCTGAATGCGCTTGTCGTGGTTCAGGTTGCTGTACGCCTGCTGGTAGGCAAGCGCCGTTGTCACCCAAGCGTGCAGGCTTGCCACAACAGGGGAGTCCCGCGCTGCTGCCTTGTAGCTCAGCTTTGGGTCTTGCTCAAGTGCGCGCACCAGCGTCTCCGGCGACGGGTACAGCTTCGCCACCACGTCCGTCTTGGCCACGTTGTCCAGCGCGTTGGACTTGCGGTACTCCAGCTGCACGTCGGCCCACTCGAAGAACTCCACCGCCGTTGGATCGCACTTCGCCACCGACCACGCAGCCTTCAGCACCGCGACGGCAACAGGAGAAGGAGCGGCTTGCGATGTCACTTTACGAAGATCTACTTCGTCTACGGCCTCGACCCTCTCCCTGGCGCTGTTGAAGTTGTCGCGTGCGTGCGAGACACGGTCCTCGTTGCTGCGACGAATGGAGGCCAACGTTTCACGTGCAACGGACAGTGCGTCTTGGAAGCTCTTGAGACGGCTATTCTCTCCATCCACCTCGCGCGAGAGAATGGAACGGAGGGTGTCAACATTGCCGGTGTGGAGGCCCCACTGCTGAACGGTGGCACTGAACTCCTTGATTTCGCGCACAGTCCCGAGAGTCCACTGCCATGTCTTTGGGTTGTACAGGTAGTCGTAGGCCACCACCTGGCCCACCTTCAGCTGGGGTGCCGGAGGATTTGTGTTTCGATAAAAGGACATCTTTACAGTAAGAAAACCGCTATGCTGAGTAGCACAGTACTTTCTGCTTTCTTTTGTGTTTGTCAACACCGAAAAGAGTAAGTCAATTGCGTGGGAAAATGAGCTCCTTTCTGTCGCAGACTTGTCTTCACTTTAAAAGTCGGTGAATATGTATGTGTATGTTCGCGTTTTTTTTTTTTAATGATTCTGCTAAATGAAGAAGTCGTGTTGTCGAACACGTTTCTTCTGGTTCGAAAAAAAGGTAAAGAAATGGATCGCGGGGTAGGAAAAAGAAGACAAATATATGCTAAATTCAGTCGACCTTAGAAAAAAAAAAAAAAGCGTTGCCGTAGTCCACGTTTTTGAGTAAAAAAAAAAAACGACTGGTTTACGAGTTTTTTTTTTTTTTTGCGGGGCAATTGGTTGAACCCTAATAAGTGAAAAGCAAAAGAACGGTGTTCTCAGTTTAACTGCTTGATTAGATTCAATCCAGAAGAAGACAAAGAAGGACACGTTTAGACTTTCGCAGATGAAGTAGTATAGCTTCTCTACTCTTCTTTTGGAAGAAGAAAAAAAGAAATAACGATGAGATACAGCGGTGCTTTTTTTTTTTTTCCCGAACGGTGAAAAATTGCTGCTAGATAGAAGAAGGCTCGTTTTTCTTTGTAGTCTGGGTTGAGTTTTCAGCAACGCAACAGGAGACAAACAAGAAAAGGTAAACAATGAATGAAATTGAAAAAGAAAAAAGTGAAGAATCGAAGAAGATAATCTCTTCGTCACTACGGTAACAAAAAAAAAATGCTAAAAATCGAAAACACTTAAAAAAGAAACACTAATTGCTCTTGGTGAAAGAACAGTTCTAAAGCAAAGCAGCGACGGAGCAAAGAGAAGCCATTAAGAAAAGTGAAGAGGATTAAAAAGGAAAGGGCAGAGGCGGAAAGGAAAGGTAAGCTGTCTCAAAAAAAAAAAAAAAAACTGGACTATTTTATAACATAAAAGTTAGTTTCACAGCACGAGTCCCTGGAATGATACTCTCTATCGCAATTGCAGCTCGTGGCGCGTTGCGACAACACTCATTTATAAGGACCTATACTTGGCGTGCACAGTTCTGCGAAGGAGTCGGTACACGATACACAGATGTGAAAAGCAGGAGCTACGAATATCGGGTACCTTTTCTCCGTTTTCCGCCCTAAGATTCGCGCTTACCTTTTTTTCTTCTCTTCTTTACTTTAAGATGAATACTGAGAGAAGCAAGTGCTCCTTGACTTCGGATAACAAGCTCAAATACGCGCACTAAAGCAGAAAGAGGATCCTTTGTTTTCCTAATATAAAAGCCAATCAAAAAAAAAAAAAAATGGCACTTCCCTTTTGGATTACATAGCAGTCTCAAGTACAGCACTTCAGTAATTGCAAGAGAAAAACCAAACAGCAGTAAACAACAATAATGAAAAAAGTGATAGCATTTCCTTCTCCTTCTCCGTCTGTTCAGTCATATGTAGCTTACAAACATCAAGCTACAGTATTAACAAAGTTCTTTCTTTTTTTTTTTTTCTCTTAGTCACAGCTGCACTTACCGTAAACAAGAACTTGTCTCACTGCTGTTGTTGCGCAGGCTATTAAAAACCATCATGTTTTCAAACTCTGCCAAGAACGACAATCACGTCCGAAGCACCTTTGCTTTATGATTCACCGTTCTGCTAAACAACTAAAAGCGCAGTGGCAACAACATTTCTCGCTCGCTCGTCTGGCAGAGCACGATGAACCACTGTTCAACGCGTTACAAATCAACGCTACAAGGCAGCAAACCACATTACAAAAAAGATCTCTAAAGCTCGAGTTCTGCTAATGTGTATGTCTTTCTTCAAACAAAAAAAAAAAGAGTCTGGTGACAGCGTGCGTCAGGAGTGAGCGCAAACGACACTCACTACCCCACCGCCTGACGCAACTGCGCCGGCGCTAATAAATGGCTGAGGGTACGTGAAAAAAATGACTCAAAAATGGCACAAATCTCAGTGAAGAAGCCATTTAAAGAAGAAAAGCTGCTTTTTGTTAGTACAAACACATAAAAAAGGTTGAAAAACACGAGAAAAAAAAAACACGTTAGTTGTGTAGGAGAGAAAAGAGAGACTTACTATGCGCGTCGTTGTTGTTGAGTTGCAGGACAAGAAAAAGGAATTTACAATGAAGCCAACTTGGCGTTTTCCCTCTCATGCCAAGGCATATTCGAGAGCATGAGGTGGCAATGCAGGCTGAGATGAACTTGTTGAACAATGCGATTAGCCTTCTTAGCAAAGTGAGCAGTTGTTTGCAGCCAAACCAAAGTAACTACTTCCCAAGCATTGCCGCTTTTCAACATCTCTCTTAAATCCGAAGCATATCTGTTGACGCCGATGCCTTCTCCTTGACTCGAACCTTAGCATTGCGTGCCACCCGTAAAGTACCGTATCTTCTTTCAAAAAACATGAGCAGCACCGCACACTATAAAGCTGTGTAGTGCTCGCCGAACCAAGTTTGGAGAGGAAAAAGAAAGTGAAGATATTGCGGAGGGGGGGGGGCGTGAATCGGTGAATCCGAAGATCTGAGGCATTTGGAAGTTGCACACCCTTCAAATGTCGCAGTAAACCATGTATGAAAGCAGTAATATGTACTGCTGTTTTTCTTTTTTGTTGTTGCATAGTTTGAAAAGAACATGCTTATAACGTTCCTTACGAAAATCTCCGCGCTTCTCGCACTTTTTTTTTTTTAGTTTCTGTTGTGTTGCTTATCATTTCACCTTGTTCTTCTCTCCACATCAATAGCTGTTTCCATGAAAGGTGAGGTCCATCTAGTCGCATATTTGATAATTACATCTTCAAAAAGCGCTTGATCTGTTCGCAAAACTAGCCAACAGAGAAGTGCCGTCAGGTTGTCTCCAATTTGCTTGCTTGATTACTCACCGCAAACCAGAGAATACAAAAAAAAAAAAAAGAACATTTTTTTTTTTTCTGAAGATGGTGCATAGTATTTTACCTACATCTGAACCTTGCCAGAATCCTGTACGGTGCTTGAAAGAGAAAGAACAAAGAAGAAGCGTGGTTTCATTTTTCTGTTTTATATTTACATGTTATACAAAAAAGGACTGCATGGGTTACAACGACCTTCAAACGCTTTCGACTTTCGCTTTTCACCTTTTCCTTGCCTGTTTGCTAATACAACAATACAAAAAGTGAGAAATCAGTTAGCAGACAGACCTTTTAGTTAGATCCTTACTTTGCTTTTTTTTTTTTTTTTGCTAGCCTAAGGATGAAGCGGTCTGTTAAAAATGGCGCCACCGGATCGCGCCAGGCGTATCTAAACAAGAGTAAGTACGACCCTAATCGCTACAAACAGGAAAAAGACCGTATTTCGAAGGAAACTATGTTTGTCATGACTAGTCTGTGTTGTCGGCGGTGTTGTGAGATCATTCAGTGGAAGGTAGATTACGGAAAATACACACAACAAGAGCTGGCGCGCCGCTGTAACCTATGTCAAGAAAAAAAAGTCACACTGTCTTATCATCGAATTTGCCAGAAGTGTGCAGAAAAGAAAGCAGTTTGCGCCAAATGCCAAAAAGCACCTCTGGTCACAAAAGGCGACATTGCCGAAGATGAGTCCGAAGGCGAATATGCTGACAATGATGAGCAAGTGGTAGAGCAACACATGTACGATTTTGTGGACGCGCCGATTGCTGACGAGGAGCTGCAACACTTGCAAGGACTCAATGTACGGGTGCTTCAGCGGCGGTTAAGTCGGAAATGCGAAGATGAAAAAAGGGAAGCTCTGGGCGCTTTGCGCGAGCGTGAACGGCGGACCGTGCTGCGAAAAGCGGCAGTAAGAGAGGAGGAATCGGATGGTGACGAGAGCCTTTAAGCGTGCACCGAGTGATTTATCAGCTGGCATAAGTACATTAAAAACCGAGTAAAACTATGAACACAAGCACATCCATATTCTTCAAAAAAAAAAAACGATTAAAGCTAATTCGGATTTATTGCCGAGCAGCAAATGTTGCTAAAGATGCAAAAGCACACTGTCGAAGAAAAAGAGAAAAAGCGGAGGGCATCAAAGGTAAGTCGTGGCTATGGAAGATCACTTTTTTTTTTTTTTGCGTAGGTAAAGCGCCATTCTTTCACTAAGTTGTGCAAATCTGACGTCCGCATCTAAGCAGCTACTTTTTTTTCTGCTGTTATTCTTGGTTCTCATTGACGTCTTTTTTTTTTTTCTCTCTCTCTCATCACAATAAACAGCTAACGTGGCATCAGTAGTCATAAAGCACTAATACAACTAGTTTTTCTCCTTTTCCCCGCTCACTGCTTTTTGCCATTTGTTGGATGTTTAAGCACCTGGACGTCAAAGTTGACGATTGCAACAACTTCTGGGTGAGGCTCGCAGGTCTCCGTTATGGATACAACAAGTAACACCGGCGGAGGCGCCTCTTTTCTCTTTCAGCTGCTTCTCCTTTTCTCGGTTGGATGGTGCGTTTTGTGGTGGATGCTAACCCTTGGGTTCTTGATATTCAAGGCCATCTACCTCCCTTTTCCACCAGCGGCGCTCCCAATGGAGATTGTCGCGTCAGTGCTCGTTGTCGTAATCGACGTATTTGGCGTCCTTATTGGAGTCCGCGGCAACAAAACTGAGAACATTGTGACACTGGTTCTTAGCGCTTTTTTAATTGCGGTTGCTGCTGTAGGGGCTATTTACTACATGTGGCTTCAAACTTACGTCCTTATGCTCGATTTAGCCTTCTCTGCAATATTTTTGGGAATAAATGCGTTGACAGTTTTGCTTGCAATGTGGGCAGCACAAAATGCAAGTAGGCACGCCAAAATTCCGACGCTGAAATTAGAGATTAGCGGTACGCAGAAGGAAAGGAAAAACCGATAGAACTCATCGGACATAGATGATTCGTTCTCATAGATTTCGATAGCCCTAGCGAGCAATGCCTACACAGGGACTCTGTTTATTTTGATCACGTTTTAATGCTAGAGCGTTTTTCCCTTTCTGGCTTTTTTCCCTCCATTGTGTATTTTGTGTGCTTTTGGTACATAAGTTGTTAGACCTTGCTATAGTTTTTTCTTTAAACTTCTAAGCGGTTTATGAAAAGCAAAACAGGACTTTTACTTAGCTGTGAACTGCTGTCAGTAATCAAAAACAGGCAGAAGACAACGTCCACACACAAACACACACAAAAGAGAAGCAATTAATGTTGCTTGTTGTTTGTTTACTTTATACATACATACATATATATATATATATATATATATATATATATATAAGAATATGTTGTACTAAGCATGTTTTCACTATGAAGGAATGCAGGAAGCAACAGAAAAACAATCCAAGTTCTGAACCCTTTTTTCTACCTTTGTACTGTAGGCGTTGCTAGCTACCGAAACATTGGGTGATGCGATCCCAGCTGTGAGGGGAAGATATTATAGAAGGCCTTACTGTAAAGCTGAGCTGTGTTTCTCCCTTTTTCCTTTACGGTTTGCTTGTAGGTCCTTATCTACGCACCCCGAAATTCAAATCATAGCAACAGACCGTTTTTTCCTCACTAACAACGAAGAAAAATGTACATTTTCTGGCACTTCTGTTCTTCTTCTCTGTGCCTGTTTAGGCTCCTTTTCCCTGTTTTGCTTTGATCAGAACGTTTACAGTCCCTTGCGCAGATACGAATGCAGCGTCTTATTTCTCTTTCTTTCAGTCTTAATCCTTCTTGTTACTGTTTTAAGTTGGTTTGTATTTATTTATGGTTGCTGCTGTCGATGCGGTGTCGTTTTTAAAGTGATGCTGTGCTTCTCTCGCATATTTTTGCTCTCCGCGCTGTGGCGCCCACATTCTGAGCAAATAAAGTTCTGGGTCGCCGAGTCAGCAAATGATGCTGGAACGCTCGCCCTTGCTCGTAATTACCTGCATGATCTCAACCTTCAGAATGTCGTGGTCACTCTCGAGGACGGAATCGAACTCGTGGGCATCCTTCAGAAAATAAAGTACCCTCGTGGTAGCCATGCAGTTTCTCAGCTTGCGAAGCATATTGAGGGTACGTCCAACGAGCTGGACGCAAGAACAGTTCGACAGCTTACGTCTGATGCACGGCTTGCAGGGAGCGAGTTGGAATACTATGAAGCCACCCTTGACAACTCTAGTTTCTTCGCCGCTCTTTCGCGCTGCGCTTGCTCTTTAGAAAGCACCGAGCTGGTGCAATTGTGCCTGCCATTCTACCGATTTGCTATCGAGAAGGACCCCAAAACCAAAAAAGTTTCTTCGCGCATTTTGCAGTTGGTTGCTGAAGAGCTCGCTAAGCGGCTAGAGGGAGGCAGCGACAAAATTGGAACTTTAAAGTTCATCGCCTCTCAGGGCCTTCCGTTGGAGAACGAGCAATGGGGCTGCCTAAAAAAAGCTGTACTGGCCGAAACGGTTGTTTCAAGCAAGGCTGAGCTGCAGCCCCTGTTGCATTTGTTGGCAATGCACAACGTCGCAGATCATTACTCTGCCTGGGGGCTTGCTATTCAAGGAACGCTATTACAAACTACGAGGGTCGACACCGCTGATGTTTTTAGTGTTGTAATCGACCTCATTCGCTGCTGCTCTCCAGTGGACGAACGACTAACCAACCAGATGGCAGAAAACCTGAACGACTTGACTGCGGGCAAGCTGCTCGACGTTTTGACTGCGTGGAACGAGATGAAGCTGAGCAGTCAAGGCAGGGACGTGCTTAGCTCAAAAGCTTGCACCTGCTTGGAGACAGCAATTGAGATGCAGTTGAGACGGCTGACAAAACCAGCGTTTTTCCACAGCGCCGTTTTGTGGCTGCGCTGTCTCTCTTTTCTTTCTTCCACAAAAGCTGCCGACTGGATGAAACTGCTGAATCTCACTTTCAATTCCGCCCGCCCCTTTTCGGTGCAGGACGCTGCGCTGCTGAGCAGAGTAATGATAACTACTGGCGATTTCTCTTCTCCGGTCGTCCTTGCTGTCTGCGCGCAGGCGGAAAGCGGCGTCTCTGACCAAAGGGAGAGCATTGCGCTCCTGCATGTGTATCAAAAGACCGGCAGGAAGGCACCGCGCGGGTTACTGAAGAGGGCGGTTGGTCATCTAGGCGGCCGCCTCTCAACGACTCGCTCACAGGATAATAAGTCGCACTCTGTTTCGCCTCGGGAGGACCTAGTGTTGCTGTTGGCAGCTTTGTGTTTTGTAGACGACGCAGAACAGTTGGTGCTTTTAAAGCGGCTGTTGCAACTCCAGCAACTTACGCCAGTCGTAGCCATGACGATTCTTCGTTACACGAGCAACGCTAACTCCAAGGCATGTCAATTCGCGAGAGCAAAAATTGTAAAAGGCCTTATTGGGTCTGCGCATTTGTTCCGTGCAGCAGAGCTGAGTTTCATTATGTCCGTTTTGGCTGAACTAAAAGTTAGAGACGTTGCCGCATTCGAACACCTTCTGCGTGAGCTCGACAAAAAGACGCCGTCTGTCGACGACGTGGCTGCTGCTGGTAGGGCTGCAAAGGCGCTAAGATTGAGTTCGGCTTTCGGCGAACTTGACGTGGTCCGTTCTCTGCACAAGAGGCCGGGCGTCACACCTGCGAATCTACTGGCGGTTTTACGCTGTTGCGGGATGGAGCGACGACGGGCGTTGCTGTCTTGCGAAGAGGTGCGGGTAATGGTAAGCACAGTTTCGGTAGCCGAGGTAAATGCCATGGATTTGATACTTCTTTTTACCATGACGACGAGAGGCACTACGCAAAGAGAGGCTGTAACGCGAGAGATGACCGCTCGTCGTCCTATTGTGCCACGTGGCATCGATGCCGATGATGTAGTTGGTGCTTTTGAATGTGCATACTCAGCTTTCGAAATCGAGGCGATCTGTAAGCTTTGCGCAAATGCGACGCAGGATTTTGGCGAGCTGCACCTAATGCGTCTCCTTCGCTGCGCGCAACAATACGCAAGCGTTCCCAACACGTACTATCGCTTCGTTGGGACGATCATTCTGCACTTATCGTCAGGTAACCGTCTTGCACCTTATAACGCTCTGCTGTGGACAAATTTTTATGTTGACCACCGCGTCCAAGACGACGGCGTGGGTCGGTGTCTTGTTGCAAAAGCTAGCCACGCATCTACTGCTGTTTCTCCTGAGCTGCGCAAGGGCCTCCAAAAAGCAGCGCGAGTCTACGGTGTGGATCAAAAAAAAGTTAAAAAACTTCTAAAACCAAAGCCAAAGAAGAAGCACTCATTTTCCATCTCGTACACCTCGGAATCAGTCTCTTAGTCTACAGCAGCCAATACTATTACTTTTTTTTTTTTGTTTTCCTGTTTTTGCTTTTTTTTTGTGTGTGTTCTTCACAAGGCTTGCAAGTACAGTAATAAAAGACAAGGATCTGAGCTTTCTGATCTCCTTTGCTCTGTTTTTACGGTGCTCATTAGGTGCTTCCGTACAGGCTTAACGTTGTCGTCGCCTGAGACTAATGAGGATCTACTGAAAAGGATGGCAGCACCAACGACGACAACGATCATAGCGGTGCAGCTGCGCAAGTCAAGGCGCAAACCTTGTGCGTGAAGTAATGATCTAATAATGATCTTTGCAAACTGGCAAGGCCGAAAAGCGACTAGTTTTTATTTTCTTTGTCACTGTCTTCGCGTAGTACAAGTTCTACCGCCGGCGCAGTGCACGCAAGTACAATACTCTTCTATCTCTTTCTCTCTTTTTTTTTTTTTTCTTCGCGACAAAAACCAACCGTTTTTTGAGGCAGAAAGTCGGTTTTATTGAAACAGCTGTGCCTTCCTTAAAAACTCCTCTCTTTCTCAAAAAAAAAAAAAAAGAGAGAAACCTACATAGTTTTTTTTTTTTTTTGGAGCTGTGTGAATCTCAGGTCTCTACCTCGTAGCATCAAACCGTAGTATTCACGTTCACATATCCATACGCACATATACACATACGTACGTAGGCATAAGAAAGAAAAGGAAAAAGGACAGAAGTGTCAAATGCTTCGTAGCAATACACGTTTTTTACTTATTCGGGCGGAAGTTGCTTCAGTGGAATTACGTCGTCTTCTTCCGTTGCTGCCGTCCAGTGGCCAAGGATCGCCGCTCGTTGCGCAGTCTGTGGCTTCCGTAATCGTCTCGACAGCGTTTTCGAGCACCTTGAAGCACTTGCCGGCTTCTCATTCACGGGATTGCCCCGTCAAAGCAAAGTTGCTGCCTCTGTCGCGCGTAGGCATCGAGCCCAGTTTTGCATCTCGACCGTGCATCAACTGCGTCCGCGAGCGCGTGCATTATCTGGCATCAGTAGTGTTTTGTGAGTATTTTGAGCAAAGATGCACTGGGACCGCTGCCACCTCTGCGAGTGGGAAACGTGAACTGGCACAGGGCGCGACGAAGTTGTTGGAGAAAGAGATCGAGGCAAGCTTTGGGTCGCTCTCCGCCCTCAAGGAGAGCCTTCAACAGCTTTCTCACAGCACCATGTCTCCTGGGCGGCTATGGATTGTCTACAGTCCCGCAACTGCAGATCAGCCACGCGGAAGCGTAAATGTACTTAGCCTTCCTGGCTGCAAGGTGCCACTTGCTCACGGTCTCTGGCCTCTCGCAGTGGTGAATCTGTCGGAGGAGCGCATATGTGACGAGCTGGAGCGATGCGCCGGGAGCAGGACGAGCCAGACGGCTGTCAGTGCGGCGGCACAGCCGCCTGCGTGGAGTCATGCCGCTCGCACTCCCAGCGCTGCCGCTACGGTGCTGGGCAGCACAGAACACACACCGCGCGGCTTGGCGTCAGAACGCATTCAGCTTGGCGATCTGCAGGCGGCCGTTGCAGCGCGGGCACTAAACGCGATGAACTGGATGTTTGTGGAGGATCAACTGGCATCTGCCCTGGCCTACTATAACTCTGCCGAGCGCGTGAATACGAGGCAGGATTATCGCCGAGGAAAAGAGCAGCTTGCGGCGGTGCGCGCGATGAGCCGCCTAAAGGACAGTGGCGCTGTTATCCACGCAGCGGACTCCGTCACAATTTCCTCGCCTCAGCCTATAACCTCCGCAGCCGAGGGCGCGAAGGAATCAGCGACCTCCTCCACTGCCACAACTGAGATACGGGAGGTAGTTGCGCAGGAGGCAGCTGGCGCCGCCGCTGCTTCGGACTCTGCCTCCGCGTTTTCTACCGCTCCCGAAGCGGAAGATAAGTCTGCGCGTCAGGCATCATCTTTCAGTCGCGAGGTGTCGCCGGCTGTTCCAGCTGCAGCAGCCGGCACTGGCGCGGCTCTCGGACCTCGACCTGTGCAGCAGGCCGATGGGACATGGGAGTATCACTACGACAACGGCGATATTACCACGGTGCGTAAGGACGGCACAAAGATATTTCAAGCAAAGGAGTTGACCACAACGGTGTACAGCAACGGCGACACACTCTTCGAATACCCGAACAACACCTCTATCTTGGACCGCGCGGACGGGATGCGCGTCACCACGTACGCAGACGGGACTAAAAAAGAAGAGAGGCTGAGGTAAGCGTTATCGCCTGCTTGGTCACGATCGTTGAAAGGCAGGACCGTCATGTCCTTTTTCTTCTTTCCTCCTCACAAGCTTTTTTCTGTTTAGGTCTATTTCCATGTTTTGTTCACGTGAGGCGGGCTCTAGCTTTGTTTTACCCCTTAGTCATTCGCAATTTTGCAACGGACGAAGACGTGTGTGTGTGTATGTGTGTGTGTCTGTGTGTGTGTGTTTGTGCAAGTGCGCGCGTTTGCGTAAGCGTTAAAATGACGAAGAAGATGAGGGGAGAACAAATTGTTTCTGCTAGAGGCTTTTGTTGTAGTTACGTTGTGGGAGAAGCACTTCGTGCTTCGAAACACTGGAGGCAGTCGAAGCAACGTGTGTGGTGTGAGAGTTGTTTTTTTTTCCCCTTTTCCTTTTGGGGCGCGACGCGATCGGCGCGAAAGGGAGAACTAAGTTGCTGCGACACGTGGTGTCTCTGTGTGTTTCCGCCGAACGGTGAAACTTTACGTCACATTAGCAACAACGAAAAGAGAGAGAAGAAAGAAAAAAAGGGGTGTCCGTGCTTTTGCGCAGTGCAATCAGCAACACCGCTTGTGCTCGAAAGCTGGAAGCGAAGGAAGGGAAACGCCAGAAAAGAAAAAAAGAAAGCACAAATGCTCAGTTACTCTTGTTGTTCAGAATCAGTCTTTCCCTGTAGAGGATCCTACGTGCGTCTTTTTCCTGTATTTCGTTTTTGTCTGTTTTCTCTTATTCACTGCTCTGTGAAAAGTGAAAAAAGGAAAAGGGCTTTTGGTGGCATATGTGCTTCCCTTCTGTGTTGTGAAGCGCCTATGGTATAGCGGTTTTGTGTCCTATTCACACCTACTTTTCATGCGAGTGATCCCCCTCTTCTGGGTTTTCACTTTTATACACTTTTCTTTTTTCGTTCCGCATGGTTTCTTTCTTTGCTGGTGCCCTTACCGCCACACCAATCAGCAGGACACACACATACACACACACAAGCAAACAAGGAATCAAGTAGACAGGAAACTCTAGCATCCAGTGTCATACACTTTTTGCGGAGACGCTTTCTCTGAGGGCAGATTGAACGTTGACGTGAAGGAGTTTGAGGTTGCTTCGTTGGCGAGACAACGCCGGCAGTGCGTGACTGCTTAACACAACTTTATGCATTTTGTGTCGAAGACGTCAAAGAAAACGAAGAAAAAAGATCACAATCTGCGTTTTTATTAGATAGCCTTCGAAAAAAAAAAAAAGCAAGAAGCCTTTCCCGTCATTTTTTTTTCGCGAGGCACGGCGAGGAGAACGGAAACGCTTTGAATGTTGTCTGTTACGCTCTTGCGGCGCTGTGCCGCACGCGCGCGGCTGCGCTTTGGCCACCGTGGTGTGTGTGCAATTCCGCACCCTAAGAAGGCGTACCGCGGCGGCGAAGATGCGTACCTGTCTCACCCGTATGCCGTTGGCGTCGCGGACGGTGTGGGCGGGTATGCTGCCCAAGGCATTGACCCCGCCACGTACACGCGGAACGTGATGCGTGGCACGCTAGACTGCGTGGAGGCGGGTGCTGGGAGCACCGCAGGCGTAACTGCGCTTGACGCGCTCAATTTCGGATATCGGAAGGCAAATGAGGCGAGACAGCCAGGCGGTTGTCCTGTCACGCTGGCCACCGTTACCGAGGGCTGCAATGTGTCGATTCTCAACCTCGGCGACTGCGGCATTGTGGTTCTGCGGCACGACAGGCTCCTGTACCGCACCGAGGCCCAGCAGCACTCCTTCAACTGCCCATTTCAGCTGCCAGAAGACCCACCCAGTGCGGGCGAGCAAGCAAAGCTGGAGATCCGCGTGGGCGATGTGTTTTTGTGCACCAGCGACGGAGTACTCGATAACGTGGAGCTGGACCGCTTGTTGCAGCACTTGAGTGAGGTGACAGCGCTAGGGTGCGGAAAGGTGGCAGCGGCGATTGGCCAGGAGGCTTCTCGCAACGCACACGACAAGCGTTTTTTCTCGCCCTTTGCGAAGCACGCAGCGGAGGCTGGTTACCACTACACAGGTGGCAAACTGGATGACATCACTGCTCTTGTCGCGCAGGTGACCGCAGACAACGTCGTTGATGGCGAGACGTGCCCGCCGCTAATTACGCAGTTGCTGGACATCGATAAGTGAACTCCCCCTTTTTTTTTTTTCCCGCTCTTCTCTACGAAGCGGCAGACGGCTGCACCTCGTCAAGTTTTCTTATCCGTCCTTTACCGACTCACAAGCGCGCGCAACGACAGAACACATCTATGGAGAAGAAAAACCTGAGGTCACATTGGTAACAAGAAATGCGTTGAATGCAACCGAAAGATAGAGTGCACCGCGGCTGAGGTGAGTGCTACAGTGTTTAAGGAAAAGAAGAAAAGAAGGAGAGTTTTTCGATACTTGCAACTGATCCTGCATTACACATACGGGGTTCAAGCGTTTGTGCTCCGCAATGTCAAAAAAGACCCTTTCAGCTTCATGGCAAATACGCACGTGGTCATGCATTTGTTTCCTTTTCCCTTTTCCAATTTCTCTCTCTGCTGTACTGCTCCACTTTTTTTTTTTGATCATCTTTGTGCATTGCGTGCGGCTGCATGGTGCTCCTTCTATGCTAACGTACCAACTTTTCACTTTTCTCTCTCTTTCTCTGCTTGCATGAGAGAAGAAGAAGAAGAAAGAAAAAAGAGAGTATCATTGTGAGGTTCAGGAATTACACACGTGCAAGTGCAGAGAGGGGATTAGGATCGATGGAGGCGAAGTTGAAGTCCGCATTGGCTGCATGCGACAAGTGCAGCACATACGCAGAGCTGTGTTCCACTTTTGACAGGAAAGCTGCTCCCGTATTGGAGCACGCGTTGCAGCTCCCCTTAGTGAAGGCCCCACGCGATCACACAACACCGGACGAATGCTGTCCAGCCATCGCAGAGCTCCGGGAGGCTCTCTTCACACGTCTTGATGCACAGGGTGAGTCGTGTGCGGAGGATGATGTGTGGTTTTTCGTGTTCCGCACCGTTAGTAACTTCATGGAGCGACAGCAGCGGAAACGCTCTCGCGATCAGGATGGCACATCTCTTTCGGCCCTTGTGACTAACAGCTTTGTACTGCTGTGCACGCGCACCCTTCCGCCACTGGAGCAGATGCTCCTGCGGTGGCGCTTTCTGAAACAGGAGCGGGCAAAGGTCGAGGCGAGTGACGAGTACGTGCATTCCAACGCGGCGGAGCGCCGCAAACTACAGCTGAGTCCCGGCAGCGTGCTTTCTGTCTTTTCCGAAAAGGCGCACAAGCACTACTTTACCTCGATCTGGATGCTCTGCGTGGAAAACGCAGGCGCGGCTGCCCTGCACGTCCATCTCCTGCACCGCCTCGGTTCTGTGGTTCTGCCACACTTGACTAACCCTCTTGTTCTGGCTGACTACCTCACGGGTTGCTTTAGCAGCGGCGGCATCATTTCCATTCTCGCGCTGCAAGGCCTGTTTCTTCTGATCCTGGACCACGGACTGGAGTACCCAAACTACTACGAGCAGCTGTACAGCCTCCTCACCGCTGACGTCTTCGCATCGCGGCACCGGTACGAGCTCTTCCGCCTCCTCGACTTGTCCCTGACGTCTCTGCGCGTGCCATCGTATATCGCGGCGAGCGTGATCAAGCGTGTCGCGCAGGTCGCCCTCGCGGCCCCTGCGCCGACGCTCTACTTTGCCTTGCCGTTCTTGCGCAAGGTGCTGCAGGTGCATCCGAATTGTCTTGCGCTCATCCACCGCAGCAGCCGCGAGGCCGTGGTGCCGGATGACATGGAGGGAGGCGCAGAGAGCCTGGCGGCGCAGTCGGCCAAAGCGCAGGCGATACGCGACACGGCGGCTCTCTTCGACGGCGTGGACCCTTTTGACGGCAAGGCTAAGCTGGCCGACACCCACGCCCTCCACTCCACCTTGTGGGAGCTCACCGCACTAGAGCGCCATTTCCTGCCCGTCGTCCCCCTTATGGTGTCCGCTTTCTCCAGCACGGCGGAGGATAAGACACCACTGCGGTACGAGAAGAGTTACGCGCGTCTCTTCACCGCCGAAGTGACGCGGCCGCTGCATGAGAAGCACGTTCCCACCGTCGCCTACGAGACGCCGACGGTGGAAGATCCGACGGACATTCTTACGTTGTAGGCACGCGTGTGCGCGATTGTCAAGCCGTGGAAAAAAAAAAAAATGAAAGTGCAGGGGAGACGCTGCGGTGCCCCTGGCCGGAAAGACACAAAATCGAAACGCATTTCTCCCGTCTTTTTCATGTGCTAGGTTAGCCGCCAAGAGCAACAAAATAGTCAAGTTAACATCGATTAAAATCTGGAATGAAGGAGAGAGGAAACACATCGCTTTTTTCTCCTTTCTCTCGTATAACACTAAAAGGAAAAAAAAAAAAACAGCTGTACAAATCTCTCAAAGAAAAAAGAAAAAGAAAAAGTTGATCAGCCAATGTAGAGTCGCCTCTCGACAAATCACGTCACTTGCTTTTTTTTTTTTCACTGTTGTGAAGCAAGGATGGTGTGTGTGTGTGTGTGTGTGTGCTAGAGGCTGCTGCGTCTTGTCGATCAACTTTCTTTTCCTTTTATCCAGTAGGAAAACCAGGAGTGTTTCACGGCCCGGTTTTCAGCAGTCCTCACCAAGGAATAAGGTGAAGAAGAGAAAAAAAGAGAGAAAAAAAAGAAAGAAAACAGTTTTTTGGGCACACGCGTCACGTTGCTGCGCTGCTTCGCCCGACTTTTTTTTTTTTTTCTAAATCTCTTTTCTTGCGCCCCTTTGCTTATTCTATCCATCCTACTACTTATACACACACACACACACGCACACACATAACTCTCTCATTTCTTCATCTCTTTTTTTTTTTCTTTAATTATCTGGAGTATTCAAAAGAGACCCTTCTTGAGTTCTTCTGTCGCGTTTCGTCGTCTTCTTTCTTTTTTTTTTTTTTGAATTAGTCATGCTGCGCTTTCGCCGTTGCGCACGTGTCAGCGTTGCTCCGCTGCCCTGCTGCGTGAGTGCCCCGCTGGTGGTACGTTGCGTTACGCAGACGGCGGTCCGCCTCGGCGCCGCCACTGGCTCTGCTGCGGAGCCGCCGTCGTGGATTCAGCAGCTGCGGCAGGACGCCAAAACGAGTGAGAAGTCCATCTCGTACGACATCAAGGTGTACGATGATCTGTCGTGGCGGCGCAAGCGCTTCACCTTCGACAAGGAGTTGTGGGATCCGGCGCGGATGAGCAGCATTCTTCGTAACCGACTGTGCCTAGGCAACGAGAACGCCGAGTACACCGTCATTGGCGAGGCGTTTGTATTCCCCGACCGCGAGGACTCGCCGGTGGTGAACGAGCCGCACCGCACCTGTACCCTTCTCTGGGACCACAACAGCCCGACGGCGAAGGTGATGATTCAGCTGTCGGAGCACTTCCCGCCACTGCTGTGGCATACGGTGAAGCCGACCCTCGGTGCGCTCAAGAAGGTGTTCTCCGAGTTTCTCGACATAGACGCGGAACATATGAAAAAGTACTTGCCTTATTATGAGGAGGTGCAGAGCCGAATCGAGACGCAGATGGATGAGAAGCTGACCGGCACTCTGAGCCCTTCGCACATGAAAAACAAGTTCATCGAGGACATGCGCAAGCGGGACCCGCGCACCGTGGAGCTGGACTACGCCAACGAGCACAACATTTTTCTTGGCACCACCCCGCACTTCCGCGTCGTCGAGGACCAACTCATGAAAAAGAACCCCTTTGTTTTTGGCTGGCCCATCCTGCTGAGCGACGGCAACGAGTACTTGGAAGACACGCCGCTGCGCATGGCCGCCTTCCGCACCGTCTACTCCAAGTCGCTGTTGATGTTCCACACCCGTCTCGATCTGCAGGTGGACCACCGTCAAACCCACTTGCCTGGCGATGACGTGGAGGACATCGTGCTTGAGATGCCCGTCTTTTGCACCGTCAACTACCCCACCAACACCCGCCTCAGTGGAGGCCGCCCGCTCGTGCAACGCTTCAACCAGGTGATGGGGACCTCCTACCCGCTTGACATGCCGGTGGACGTACTGGCCACCTTTGCACGCGAGAACACTGTCAAGGGCGAGAAGGAGCTGCTGGAGGAGCTGAAGTTCTTGACAGCCGCCTCGCAGAAGGCGCCGGAGCTGGAGCGAGTGTTCCGTATCTCTGAGGATCAGCTCAGCTCGAACAAGATCATCGGGCAGCTCGCTTACACTATCGTGTACCTTGCGCTGGTCAACTATCCACGCTTCGTCGAGGATGTCTTCAACGTGTACTGGAGGCACCCGAGCGACCTTGTCCGCGTCGCCTGTGCGAAGGGTGCGCATATCGTGGAACGGCAAGACTTGGTGGAGCAGCTCATCCAGGCAGAGCCGGAAGGCCGGTCGAAGGCGATGCTGATGGCCACGATGCATCTTCAAACCAGCCCTAAGGCACCCTCTGGCAGCTGAGGTGAAAGAATGCGAGGCCTCTTTATCGACAGCGATTCACCTTTTTTTTTTGTCTTTCTTACTCACCTTTGTGGCTCTCTCTTTCTTTCTCTCGTATTCTGGTCTGCTGAGGATAGAGTGGCAAGATCGGTATGTGAGCCATCTGTACATTTTGTTTTTCCTAGCGTGTTTGAGCGCAGTTCTAATGTGGTGTTGTGCGCGTTGGGTTTGGATAGGTGTTCTTCACATAGGCCTTTTCTTCGCCTTGGCGCCTCGCTCGACGGTCGTGGTAAACAACAGCAACGACAAAAAGAAACGCTTTTATTTTTGTGTAGGACCGTCGTTCTTCGCAATGAGGCTGCTTTCGTAAGTATTACTAAAGAAAAAGCACTTTGATGATGGCTAAGCGACGCAGTTTTGCTGCTTGTCATTCCTTATAAATACCCTGCGTACAGGAAGACACCGGCGAACAACTTCTTGGCGGTTCTTCCTGAACAGTACTGTGATGCTGTCATTAATGGCGCCTTACTCTCCGCCAACGTTTTTTTTTTGTCGATTTCGGATGAGCTTAATCCAAAAAGAAAGAAAGAGAAAAAACAGAAAAATGCGTTGCAGCGTTAAAACTACTCAACTGCCACTCTTCACGCATAATCAAAGCACTGCATCGACAAGGTATTTCCGTCACGTGCGTGAAGAGCTGTGCCTTTGCTCCATTTCTAACATCAACAACAAAAAAGTGTACTTACCCCTTTGTTCCTTTGATTCTCTGCTTTCGTTTTTTTTTTTTTGCCTACAACTCAGTATTTTTCGTCATCTGTACTTAGCGAAGTAGCGCACAGGGAGGAGGGCAGTCGCCACGCACTCTTCTTCAGCATTCTTCCTCTTCTTGTGCTTTTCATTTTTCTGCCGACTTCTCTCTTCACTACATTCTCAAAGAACGCAGCTTAATTGTTCACAACACTGTTTTTCTTTTTCTTTTTTCCTCTTTGACACTTCCTGTTTTTTCACCACCTTCTCTTTCCTCGATCTGACTCTACGTTCGTTGGGTTGTCCGCGTTGGTGCCTTAGTCTTTATCACTGTCGTCACTGGGAGATGAGTCAGCCCTCCCCCCATCGTGGGAGCTACGATTGGAGTGCAGGGGTGCGGGTGCGGGTGCAGCGCGCGAGCCAAGCCCCGTATTACAGCGTCTTCCGCGAAGAGAACACGCGTCAGGCCAATGGCGTCTATGAGGGTCGCCTTGGAGCTGCCGCGGCGCTGGCGGCGCACCCCACCATCGAGGAAGATGACCGGCGTCTGCTCTACTTCCCTTTCCACAACGGGGCTGCCGCGCAGCGCACGATGCGGGAGGCTGAGACGGTGGCGCCAGAGACGGTGACGCTGGTCGGTGCGACGGGGATGCTGGGCAAGTTTGTTGCCGAACAATACCTGCGCCGCGGCGTCAGTGTGACGGTGCTGGCACGTGACATAGAAAAGGCGAAGACTCTCTTTCTCCCCATCGCTGATGGAGAGCGAGAGCGGAACCGCGCCTCTTCTCTCGGGTACGTGCAGCTCGGCTCCTTTGCCCAGCCGCCGGTGCTCACGACGGCCGAGGACTACGCTGATCCGCGGCGTGACCATCGCCGGGTGCTCCGCTACGAGTTTCGCACCGCACGCACGAGCGCGGGCCCTGCTGCTGCTACTGCTGCTAGGGCAGCAAAGCGCACCCTCAGCGGACAAGCTGCTCCTGCCACGTCCAACTCAGAGAGTCAGCTCGTTACGTTGGAGCTGGTGGAAGGGGATGTGGCGAGCGTCAGCGACCTTGAGTTCTCCATGCGGCACGCCAGTGTTGTCTTCTACCTCGCCGCTGCGCTGGAGGAGACGGCGGAGCCGTCGTTCCGGGCTGACGGCCGCTCTTCGTCGCCGTCGCACTCGTGGCTGTCGCCCAGCGCATGGGTGGGCAGCAGTCGTCGCTTTGGCGGGTTTCTGCGCGCCTTCGACGCCTGCCGCCGCGTCGATGCGCACTTCATCACGCTGACGCCGCTGTGGGTGCACGGCTCGCGGCTCTCGCCCTTTTATTGGTACCGACGGCTGTTCGTCCACCCGCGGGGCTACTGCAAGGCGGTACAGCTGCAGGAGCAGACACTGCTCAGCCAGTGGGGCAGCCCAAGCCCGCGGTGCTACTTCGGGATGGACGAGCTGGATGAGAAACAATTTGGTGGTGATTGGGATTATTGGCGGCGCATCTGGTTTTCAACGGAGCTGCCAGACGACTTCCCGCTGCTCACCCGCAGCCCTGTGCGCTTCTCGCTGTTTCGCCTGTCGGACGTCGTCTTCCCCAGCTTCAACGAACGCCTGGCTGCGGCGAAAAACAACCGTGTGGACGACGGTATGCACGTGAATGCGATTCAACAAGGCGATCTTGACGCGCGGCTCCTGTCGAACGTTCTCGTGAAGTCCATCGCCCTCTGCAAGTCGGTGGTGCAGAGCCGCATCGATGTCGGCGGGCGACTGCGCGACGGCGTCGACATGCACGACGCCAGCGCGGTGTTTGAACTTTTCGAGCATTTTCGCAACGAATAGGGGCCTTAGAGGTCCGGGGATGTGTATAAGAGAATGACTGGAGCGCAAGGAGTAGTTTAATGCGATGTACGTGCACCTTCGTCGTGGGGTGGGGGTGGGTGGGTGGGGGGAAACAAGGGAACAAACAAACAACAAAATGGAATCTCTCTCACCTTTTCTTGTCACCTTTCCCTTGTGCTAAGTACGTGCACGTCTCAGTGCGCGAGTTCGATAAGGACATGATTAGAGTACTTGTACGATGCAGAGAAGCTCTTTTTTTCTCCCCCTTTTTTTTTACTCCTTCTGTCACACCTTACTTTTGAGCCGGTCAGCAGCTTCTGTTTCACTTTGTTGCTCCACTAGAAAAAAAAAAAAGAACTACCAAAAAAAAGAAATACACCTTTTTTTTTTTGTTCCTTTTAGAAAAAAACAACACGCTGCCCAACGGGAAACCAAAACTCTTTTTTTCTTGGGTGAACTTGCCGAGGTCCTTCAACGAGTCATGCGCCGCTCCTCCAACGGCGGTTGGAAAATCCTTTTTTTTTTGTGAGTATCTCCATTACAAGCATCTACTCTGCTTCAAAAACAACAGCAACAACAACACCAAAGAAAAAAAAGGAAAGAAAAATAGCATCAAACTCGTGAGTTTGCTGTGGTTACTTTTCACACACGTGTTCCTTTGCGTGCGTTGTTATTATTATTATTGGCTCATTCGTTAGTTGAACAGTTCCAGGGATTTCCGGGTGTCTTCTGTGTCGTACTGGTATTTGATATCTTTCAGTGAAACGGGGGCGGCTTCACTGCCTTGTCCACAGTATTCCGCCATTCCCTTAGTCCTTCTTCTTTTCGTTCATCTTTTGTCCTAATTCTGTCGTTCTGTGCGGCCCCATTCATGACTCTCTTTCACATAGCGCTGTTTAAGAGCCTCGAAGCCGTCAAACACGTATAACCTGCGTGACAGCGTCGCTCCTTCTCTTTCTTTGCGCGCTTGCATTTCCTCCCCCTTTTTTATTTTATTTTGACCTATTGCAGAACCTCTTGCGTTCTTACTTCTAGTGAGTCACTCTGACTGCCTACCAACCACGTTAGTACTTCCCCTCGCAACCCTTTCCTTGATTCAAGCGAAAAAAAGGGAAGAACCTGTTTTTATCCTCGATAACCATGAGAGGCAACGGGTATCGTCGTCCCTACGACCTCAGCGACGAGGCTTCCGTCTTTGGCTATTCGGAGTTCGAGCCATGCAACGAGGCTGAGCCCATCTCCGGCGGCCCCGGTTCCACACGCTGCGACGATGCCCGCCTATTCTCCATCACCACCACCGCCGAAGCCTCCAGAAGGACTGCTGCTGCTGCTGCTGCGGCTGCTGCGGCCCGGCCGCGGAAGGTCGTCAGCGCAGGACCGCCGAAGCGCGACTTGATGGCGATGGCGCGGGTGATGAACATGACCGCGACGCTGCAGACGGAGCAGGACACGCAGGAAGCGCAAACGAAGGCAGCCGCAGAGGAGGAGGCGGAGCGGCTGCGTCGCGAACGCAACGCCAAGTGGGAGGCAGTGAAGGCCAGCATGAGTGCGCGGCCCACCCCACTGCACACGGTCCGCGCCTATGACAGTGACTGGAGCGACAGCGAGGACGAGGAGGACGACGCGGCGGCGAAGGCGGTCAGCGACGTGCAGTCCGTGCGGTCTGTTCGGTCAGCGCGGACGACGGCGTCCGCGAGGAGTGGCAGGGGGACCGCGCTGGATGCGTTGGTGCCAACGCTAGCGGAGGAGCGGGCGATGCGGGCCGGCCCACTCTACGCCGTTGAGTCGGTTCCACAACGTTTTTTCCACTTTCTCTACAATTGGTGCATGTATTTTGTGTACGCTCTGTCATCATCGATGGTGTTGGGTGGCAACTCGCGCAAGGGCAATGATCCAAGCGAGTACTACAGCCGCAAAAGATACGCGTGATCTGTCAACTTAAACAGAAATGCGTTTCTAGTGGTGTCTCTTTTTTTTTTTTTTAGCTGCGGTTTTCTTTTTTTTTTTTTAGGTTTGTAATAGTGATCTGCTTACTTGTCTTTTTTCCCTTGCTTTTTTTTTTTTTTGAGGTGAGCTGATCATTGATGAAGATCTGCATAAGGTCTCTTTTTTTCTTTTTGTTAATTTTGGGCTTTCCATAATCGCTTCGCTCTTAAAGATGCACCAGCTCTTAGTGTCTTGGCCACTCTCTCTTTGTACACTTGTATTGTTTTACCATTTCCCCTCTTTTTTTTCTACTGTCGTATTTAAGGTGCGTCTTGCATTACTTGTCGGACTGGCAGTTCGATGCCTTTCTCCTGTTGATCTTTTTACGAAAGCTGATGTTCTTTCTCTTTGTTTGCTCGTCTTCTCCTTTTTTTTTTTGCTTTTCTTTTGGGCCGCTAAAGCAAGGGATAATTTGCGGTTCATGCTGAGTGTTTCACACCTTTGCATCGACAGAGATGCGTTTTCTTCTTTCTCTCTCTCTCTTTTTTTTTTTTTGCTGTTGTTGTCGGAGGAAGCACCCAAAAAGGCAGTATTTTGATCAGCGCAACTCCCGCTTTCACTTTTTACTTTCACTGTCTTGCCTTTGTGAAATTGTGTGTTTACTATAATTGTCACTGGACCGCGGAAGAAAGAAGGAAAAAAAAAAAAAGAACAATAATAACAGTAAGAGAGAAAAAAAAAAAACACTATCTTCAAAAGCAACATCAAAACCAACAAATGCAGATATCGTGCACCTTGACGGGAGTTTTTTTTTTTTTTTACAAGTCTAAGATTATCGGCGGTCGGCTTCCCAGCAGACTTGAGGAGGCAAAAGGAGAGACTTTGCGCTGTTCACCAAGAGCCGAAGTAGGCCGCATATGCCGTTCAGAAAAGAAAGCGCATACCTCTCAGGTTGAGTCTTGTACTTCACTCAGTACGGCAGCCACACACCACGCGCGTTGCGGTTGGAGCCAGTGGCGGCTTAAAAATAATAATCTTAGAGTTTCTTTTTTGTTTTCTTCTTCACTCACCTGTTTAAAAGCAGAGTTTGTGGCTGCTGTTTTGCTTTTTCGCTCTTCTCTGTCGGCTTCTCTCTCTTCGTCGAGTCCACGTTGTCAACTACTGTTTTTTTTTCCCTCCCTTCTCCTCCGTGTTCCCTCTGCTGTTGAAACCTCATTCTTCACCTCTCATTTTTCACCTACGTGAACAACTGTCATCTTGCTGTTCCACCTGCTCCAGTGCATATCTTCTCAAACTACCGCTTCTAATATATACATATATATTTATATATATATATTTTTTTCAATCGCGCCTACAGAAGCTCTTAACCTCCATATCATTAACGTTCTCTCCCCAAGTTGTCTTTATTCTCTCTCTTCATCTTTCATCGTCCTTCGTCTTTTCCTTTCTCATTTTTACTCTTTTTTTTTTAAACTGGTGTAATCTCAGAGGCTTGTTCTTTTCCTTTATATTTATATATATACGGTAACGATTGCCTTTTTGTTTTGTTTTCGCCTAAAGCTCTTTTTTGTACATTTTTTTTTTTTAGACCTCTTTCCCGTTCTCTCGACTGCAGGAAAGAGATTCGCGTTGCGACTCTGTCTTGATTTGCGAGAGAACATTTTCATTAACGAAACGACAATAGCAGCTAGTGTCATTGTGATCTTCATTATCTCTTTTAACATTGCTTTATTTATTTGTTTACCTTTTATTTGTTTATTTATTTTTTTTTTTTTGACATTTTGCTTCGCGTAGAGGATTTACCCATCACACCCACAAAAGGGGTTCACGCCTTTCTTCTTTTTTTTTTTCTTACTGTGAGGTTGCTTCACATACCCCATCTACGCCACCACCTTCTCTAAAACAAAGAACCGTAAACAGAATTTACACACACACACACATACACTCACAAATAACAGCCACACTTACAAAAATGTCGGGAGCATGCACAGCTCATTTGCTGATAGAACGGCTGATTATGGTGCAGCGTAACCGTGTCCTTCCGCAGGTTCTCGTGCGCGAAGAGGAGATTCGCGCCGTGCTGACCGAAGTTCGCGAGATCTTCATGTCCCAGCCAATGCTGCTAGAGATCCGTCCGCCGGTGCGCGTGTGCGGCGACACGCATGGCCAGTACTATGACCTGCTGCGCATCTACGAGAAATGTGGCTTCCCCCCGTACTCGAACTACCTGTTCCTTGGCGACTACGTCGACCGCGGCAAGCATAGCATTGAAACGATCATTTTGCAATATTGCTACAAGATTGTGTATCCCGAGAACTTCTTCCTGCTGCGTGGCAACCACGAGTGCGCTAGTGTTAATCGAATGTACGGCTTCTTCGACGATGTGAAGCGCCGCTACAACATGCGTTTGTTTAAAGCCTTCACTGATGTGTTCAACACGATGCCGGTCTGCTGCGTCATTAGCGAGAAGATCATATGCATGCATGGCGGTCTTAGTCCCGATCTGACATCAGTCGGTTCCGTATTAGATATTGATCGTCCGTGCGATGTGCCGGACCGTGGCATCCTGTGTGATCTGCTGTGGGCTGATCCGGAGGACGACGTGCGTGGCTTCTTGGAGAGCGACCGCGGCGTGAGCTACCTGTTTGGTGAAGACATCGTGAACGATTTCCTGGACATGGTGGACATGGACCTCATCGTGCGTGCGCACCAGGTGATGGAGCGGGGGTACGGCTTCTTCGCGAGTCGCCAGCTTGTGACGGTGTTCTCCGCGCCGAACTACTGTGGCGAGTTTGACAACGACGCCGCGGTGATGACAGTCGATGACAAACTGCAGTGCTCCTTCCTGATCATTCCAGCTTTTCGTTGAGTGTAAAGAGGGATTGATTCGCATGCGATGCGCCACAAAGTAGTCTGTCTCTTGTGGAGTATCCGCTGGCCAAAGACGCGTGTGGACCTTTCGCTCCTCGGCTCATTCTACGGGTGCTTTGAAGAAGTAACATGCTTTCGTTTTTTTTTTTTTCACGATATCGGCGGTGCTGAGATGTGTGCATTGATCATATGAGCAGAACGCGTGGTCCTGTTACTCTGTTAGGTAATCGGAACGGGATGTCTTTCTTCTTTCTTGAGGTTTGCAAATTTAGGTAGACAAATTGCAAGCTCTTCTCTTCAGGGTTCATCGTAATGTCAGTTTTTAACAACACAGCGTTTTGTCTTTTTTTTTTTTCCGGTGATACGTGCATCCGCATAGCGATCAAGGAAGAGTCGATGAAGAAGTTCGTGCTTGCACGGTGAGGAAGTTGTGCGCAAAGGTTCAAAGATGGGTTCAGGATACCTCTCTTTGAGGTCTGTTTGTTTTCCTCTCTATGCACTTCTCACTTTTTTTTTCCTTTGAAAGGACTTTCGACTTTTTTTTTTGCTTCGTCAGGGGTTTAGGTACATGCACCAGGGAAAAGAGAGAAGTGGTTCGGTGCTTCGCAACCCGCTTCGCTTCGAAGCCGTGAGCGCACGTAGACCTTTGGCGACGTGCCCAACCGATGCACGTCTTTTCCTAGGTGTGCTAAAAACAGCAACAACAACATAGAATTGATGAAGCACCTCTTGTTTTGGGAAGATTGTGTAACTAGAAGAACTTTTTTACAGCTGCAACTCCCTTTTTTTTTGTTGCTGTTTTGTACCCTGGCATCTTTACGTTCTGCTCTTTTTTTTTCGTTGTACTTGCATTGAGTTTTTTTTTTTTGTGTTCTTATCTGCTCGATAGATGGTCTGCCGACACGAACTAAGAGAGGTCACTTTGAGCGATGAGAATTGTCTTGTTTCCATGAGACTTCTTTTTCCTGTTCTGCTTTTTTTTTTTTTAGATTTCTCTTCGTTTACTATGCCCAAGTGCTGGTTTTTCCCTCTTACTTGCGGCTGAATGTGCTTAGAACTCGCAACCGTATCTATCCTTGAACCTTTTTTTTTGTGGCGGCGAGAGGCTGTTGAATGGTCAATAGCAACATGGTAACGCTGTTTAACACGTTTTTTTTTTTGTGGTGAGGCAGCGCAGGCGACTTGAGACTGTCAGTTCCATTACAGGGGCTCTGACTTGATTCGTTTCATGAGCGAGCAACAACAACCAATAAAAACAAAACGGCCGTTTTTTTTTTTTCGTTGCTTCAACACAATTCTCTTTCTCTGTTTTACTTCTAACATTTTTTTCTCTTCTTCCTAAGCGTGGTACTGTCGTTTTTTGACGTGGTCCACTTGCCTTCTTTTCTGAGAAAAAAGTAAAAAATCAGGGAAGAAAATGAGCACCATGCTCTGTGTAGCAAATTGCAGCGGATCGCCTTCTTCTGTAAGAAGCGTCAGTGCATGCACAATGGACTTCACAGCTGCAGGGACACTACAACCTAGCATCAGGCAAACAAACGAGAAAAGAAGAAAAGAAAAGCTAACTATGAGCTTTTTTTTTTTTTCTTTTCAAGAGCTGTGTTGTTCATATCTCTTTCACTTGAGCTTTCAACTCTTGTCAGATTGAAGGACTCCCCTTCGCTATTTTTTTCTTTTGTTAGGCGGATGTAACCTTACCAGATACAAATTGGAGCTAGGGGTTACGCATATGAAGCGGCATAAGGGTACCGTCTTTGGTTTTTTCCTTTTTTTTTTTGTCTTTTTTTCCCTACTTAGTGTTCTCTGGCTTTACTTTTCTTTTTTTTTTTGTTGTCCATTTCTCCCTTTTGTCTTTTTTTTTTTTGAACCGCTTCCGTTGTGCACACACGTTGAAAAACAAAAAGAGAAAAAAAAAAAAAGGGAGAGAGAAGAAAAAAAAAAAACGATGTGAGAGCGGAGCCTCACCATGCAAAAAAAAAAAAAGGAGAATAAACGTCCTTTTTTTTTTCCTTAGTTTTCTCCAACTGGGGTGATCAACGTTGACACCGTCACAGAAGGGGAAAAAACTAACAGCACTTGTTGTTTGCGTTCAAATAGGCATCTTATCAGGCACTCTACGCCAGTAAAATAGGAAACACGATCAGTGCGCACCGCCTGCACACGGCATGGAACGCTTACGCGAACACTTTAGGTCACTTTTCGACTTTAAACCTAAAAAACTCTTGAATTTGAAATTAGTTGCTCTTCAAAGTTGAAAAGTTCATAGTATCTTCTTTTTGTCTGCTTACTCTCCTTTCGTCCTTTTTCTCTTCTGCACGTCTTTCAATCTCTCGTTCTTTCGTTTTTTTTTTTTTACTGTTCTTGATGCGGTTTTCAGAAAGAAGAAGAAGAAGAAAAAGTAGAACCACGCCAATTACACTTGATACGGTACAACCGGCGTGCTCCGCCAACACACACACACATACATTATATATATATATATAATAATAATAATAACATTATACGCATATACTTACTCACGAGCTGCTTGAAAAACGCACGTGTCTTGCCACGACATACACAGTGGACGTCACAACACAGTGGGCGGCGCAGCGGCTCGCCATTACGCACGGTTATAGTAAATAGTATGCACTGAGGAAAAGGTGTTTTGAAGCTACTCTAGCTCTTTATTTATTTACTTTGTTTTATTTTCACATCTGATTAGTAGATCAGCACGCTGTTCATCAGAGGGCGACCACGGTAGCTGGCTTCCACTTCTTCGGTTTTCTCTTCCCAACATCTGTGTTGAGAGAATCGCTATATATATATATATATATTTTTTTTTTTTTGCTGTTTTGTAGCGTTGAGCAGATCATCAGCATATCAACGTAGCGGTCACTGATGCCTCCTAAAAGTTCTCTCTCTGCGTCGTCGGTGCCGCAGATGCTGATTGAGCGGCTGCTTGCAGTTCGTAATGCACCCACGCAGCGACAGGTATTAATACGTGAGGAGGACATCAAAGTGGTGCTGGAAACTGTACGCGAGATCTTCATGTCCCAGCCAATGCTGCTAGAGATCCGTCCGCCGGTGCGCGTGTGCGGCGACACGCATGGCCAGTACTATGACCTGCTGCGCATCTACGAGAAGTGTGGCTTCCCCCCGTACTCGAACTACCTGTTCCTTGGCGACTACGTCGACCGCGGCCACCATAGTGTGGAAACGATCATGCTGCAGTTTTGCTACAAGATTGTGTATCCCGAGAACTTCTTCCTGCTGCGTGGCAACCACGAGTGCGCTAGCATCAATCGTATTTACGGCTTCTTTGACGATGTGAAGCGCCGCTACAACATCAAGCTTTTCAGAACCTTCACTGATGTGTTCAACACGATGCCGGTCTGCTGCGTCATTAGCGAGAAGATCATATGCATGCATGGCGGTCTTAGTCCCGATTTAACAAACCTGAGCTCAGTGAACGAGATTATTCGTCCGTGCGATGTGCCGGACCGTGGCATCCTGTGTGATCTGCTGTGGGCTGATCCGGAAGGCGAGGTGCGTGGCTTCTTGGAGAGCGACCGCGGCGTGAGCTACCTGTTTGGTGAAGACATCGTGACCGATTTCCTGGACATGGTGGACATGGACCTCATCGTGCGTGCGCACCAGGTAGTGCAGCGTGGCTATGAGTTCTTCGCGAGTCGCCAGCTTGTGACGGTGTTCTCTGCGCCGAACTACTGTGGCGAGTTTGACAACGACGCCGCGGTGATGACAGTCGATGACAAACTGCAGTGTTCCTTCTTGATCATCCCTGCCGTCAAATAACCGTCGTTGCTCCGTAACCCCCTTTTTTCCGTGTCCCTTTCTGTTTTTTTTTTTTTAATTCCAACGCAGTGAGGTGTTTTTATGAGTTTTGTCTTGTTTTATTCGTTTGTCTGACTGCTCTTGATCGCTATTTAAAACCACGCTGCTTGTGCATTGCGTTGCTACACCTGTTTGCGACGATTGCGTCGGTTCTCTTTCTTGTTTTGCCCTTGCTGTCAAGAAAGCAAATGTAAACCGATGGTGGATTTTTGGTCTCTTTGCGGGTGGTGATATACTTGCTTTACTCTCTTAGTAAAGAAAATGAAGCGGATTGTATTAAACCGTTTCTTTTTTTTTTTTTTGTATGTGTACATTGTGCTTGTTTGCGATACTGTCCCCTGCATTTTAACATTTGCAGGCCACCGGTTTCCGCCCCTTTTTTTTTTTCGCTGCTTTTTTTTTTTTGTCTCATTTCTACTGATGTGCTCGCTCCCACTTGAAATCTCTTTTTTTTCTTTTCTAGCATCTTTGATGCTAATGAGCGCTGATGCTTGAATGCGTTTCTGTTTCGTGTTTTTCCCTCCTTTTGTGTAGAAGTGTAGCAGGCCTTTTTTTTTTTTTCTTCTTTTTTCTGGCGTAGTACTCCACTGTGGATCACGTTAGTTGATAGCTGTGCTCCTTGCTGACTGCTTTTTTTTTTTCCCCATTTTTACAGAGCCGCTTCTGGTCCTTTCATTCACTTTTTTTTTTTTATTTTGATCTCTGTAAGTTGCCATTTAGCTCCCGCCTTTCCATCCTGACCACCCCAGCAGCGCCCTTTTTCTCGCCGCGAAGTCTGCAGAACTGTTTTTTTTTTTTGTATTATTCGAAGCTCTGCTTCCTGTTTTTTCTTTCTTATTGTCTTGTGATTTCAGACGTCAAGTTGACAACAATAGAGTTGTCCTGAGAGAAAAAAAAAAAAAGAGAAAGAGAATCACCTTTGCGATTTTTTTTTTTTGGCTGTGCTTTCGACAGAAGGGAGGCAAGCTTACACATGATACAGCATGCGACGTCCTTGAATGCTAACGGCAGCTTTTTTTTCCCTTTTCTTTTTTTATTTCCTGTAGTGTACTACTCTCTTATACGCAACAGTAACGCTCGCGTTGCTTCGTTCCCCTTTTTCGCTCCTTTCATTTATTTGTTTTACATCGGTCGTAGGAGCTACATAGGGATGAACTACGTAGCGAGGTATACGCACTTGAGCCGATCAAAGGACGACTTGTCGGAACTGCATTCTGCAACTGTGCAAAAAAAAAAAAAAGAAACAGTACAGCGTTTTACTTCGCCCAAGAAGTGGTGAATATACGCAATACGGTAGTTTCAACTGCTAAGCTTGACGGAGTTGTACTCGAATGACGCTGCGTGCAGCAAGATCGACAACAGAACCCACACTCAACAACAATAACAACAAAAAGGCAACATACAGAGAGAGACAGAAAAAAAAAAAGATGCTCTTTAGTTTATTTGTTTTCATTTTCCGTACGGCGTCTGTTTCTTAATTGCTGGATAAACTGTGTAAAAAAAAAAAACAAGTCAAAACGAAACAGGATAGGGTAATGAACATCTAACAAATGCGGCTGTAATCGAAAGGAGAAAGTGAAAGAGCAGCACTGCATTCCTACAGCTTCTGCCACACCAAGTCTTCTCTTTTTTCATCCTTGAGCTCATCTTTTTTTTTGTTTTTCACTACCTCCTTTTCTTTTTTTTTTTTTAATTGACATACAAACTCTCTTATCATTTCACACACATAAATGTACATATATATACAATCGATCCTTTAATCAGCCTCGTTCAACGTTGTACAACGCTTAAAGCGCGTCTCCAAGATTGTTTCTTTGTACTCCTATTCAAAACGTACTAGAGTAATTACACTAAAAAAGGGGTAGACAGCTGACACACATACATCTTCACCTTCGACAGTAATGAGCCAATCAGTGTTGCCCTTAGTACAGAGCTTGGTGGAGAAGTTACTCACTGCACGAGACACACGAATTCAGCGGCAAATTTTGCTAAAGGAGGAGGAAATACGAACTGTGCTTAATGCAGTACGCGAGATCTTCATGTCCCAGCCAATGCTGCTAGAGATCCGTCCGCCGGTGCGCGTGTGCGGCGACACGCATGGCCAGTACTATGACCTGTTGCGCATCTACGAGAAGTGTGGCTTCCCTCCGTACTCGAACTACCTGTTCCTTGGCGACTACGTCGACCGCGGCAAGCACAGCATTGAAACGATCATTTTGCAATATTGCTACAAGATTGTGTATCCCGAGAACTTCTTCCTGCTGCGTGGCAACCACGAATGCGCTAGCATTAACAAAATGTACGGCTTCTTCGACGATGTGAAGCGCCGCTACAACATCAAGCTTTTCAAAGCCTTCACTGATGTGTTCAACACGATGCCGGTCTGCTGCGTCATTAGCGAACGAATCATATGCATGCATGGCGGTCTTAGTCCCGATCTGACATCAGTCGGTTCCGTATTAGATATCGAACGCCCATGCGATGTGCCGGACCGTGGCATCCTGTGTGATCTGCTGTGGGCTGATCCGGAGGACGACGTGCAGGGCTTCTTGGAGAGCGACCGCGGCGTGAGCTACCTGTTTGGTGAGGACATCGTGAACGATTTCCTGGACATGGTGGACATGGACCTCATCGTGCGTGCGCACCAGGTGATGGAGCGGGGGTACGGCTTCTTCGCGAGTCGCCAGCTTGTGACGGTGTTCTCCGCGCCGAACTACTGTGGCGAGTTTGACAACGACGCCGCGGTGATGACAATCGACGACAAACTGCAGTGCTCCTTCCTGATCATTCCGGCGTTCAAGTCGTGAAACTGTACTGTTATGCGGTAATTCCCACTGCAAGCTGAGCGCTTTTTTTTTTTTTCGCTGGTTGCATGTTATTCCCGGCTTCGGTTGTTTTTGTGTTTTCTCATTCGTTTTTAGTCTTGGGCGACGAAACACTTTTATTACTGCTTTTGTTTTTGTTTTTCTTTTTTCTTTTTTGCGCTTTTCTTGCGCTTTCTTCTTATTTTCCTTTAATCGTACTGAGAAACACTTCTGTTTTTTTTTTTTTTTTACGCTGACACAGAGAGAAATGCTTCTCACTTCCTCAAATGTGGCGAGTCGAAATCGCCACCCTGGTGTTGTTATTTCCTTTTTCTTTTTCAACGTCACCTGTACTGTATCACAGTTGATGGCTGTGCTACTTCTGGCTCTTTTTGTTACTCTGTTTCCTTTTTTACTCTTTGCGTATGCTCTTTTTTTTTTTTTTTAAATTTCTGTAGTTTGTATGTCTGTGTACTAAGCCGCTGTGTTTTTTGTTTCTCTTCTTTTTTATTTGGGTGGTGATGTGGGCGTTTCTTCTTTTTTTTTTTTTCGTTGTTGAGTTGCTCCTTTTTTTTTTTTTGTGCGCTTTTCGAACACATGTGTATATGCTCACTTTGATTCGACACTTACTTGTTCTTTTTTTTTTTTCTTTGTGCTTACGTAGGAGCAGCAGGCTTTATGGCTGTGCACTCCAGTAGAGCTTTGCATCCTCGTCAATGTGAGTTCTCGACAGTGCTTTAGACAGTACACACTTTTTTTTCTCTCCTTTTTTTTTGTTCATTTCTTTGTTTTTTTTTCCCCCTTTCTCGTGCATTCATCTAACGAAAAAGAAAAACAACAACACCTGTTCACTAACAGCGTAGGTGTTGAGTGTAATACAAACTTGAACGTTGGGAGACGGGTATATTGTCACCCCCCCTCCTCTCTCCAAAAAAAAAAAAAAGAAAGCAAAATTGAATTGGAGAAGAACAGCTTGTCGTTTTTTTTTTTCTCCCCTATTTTCGGTCTTCTGTTTTTTCTTTTCCCTCTTTTTTCCTTTTCTTCTTTTTTTTTTACTAGTTTTGCTTACGACCCTCAATAGAAGCAGTAGAGCTGTTGGAGTTTTTCAAACTCATATTCTGTTTTCGTCTCCTTTTTTATGACAAGCTCTCTCGTTTATTTATTTATTTATTTCAAGCGATACTGGCGGTCGTTTCGTGATAGCACTTTTTTTTTTTTTGATTCTTTTCTTTCCATCAGTGCAATTAAATATCCACTATTATTATAACTCTTTTTTTTTGACTCACGATTTTTCTTTCTGGCCTTTTCTCACTGGCAAGCTGCTAAGGTTGACAGCAACACATGTACCTTTTTTCTTCCCCTCTCCTCTCTTTCGTTAATGAGAAGATATGTCTAGAAGTGCTATCCGTCAGTGGTCTATTTTTTTTTTTTCCTGCCCAGCAGCATAGGGAGAGTGATGAGGAAAGCAACAAGAGCTTCAGAGTACACATGTCTTTTTTTTTTTTTTGTTATTTTTCCTTCTTTACTATAGCAGCTAGTAAACGGTGCGTTTTTTTTTTCACGTCTTTTTTTTTTGTTGTTTTCCGCTTCCCAGAAGCCGCAGCAGCAGTAAACCGCAGACTGCGACAAATCTCTTAGTTCATTGTTGCTCTGGCTATATCAAGAAAAAATGAGGTGTCTCTGGTTCATTTTTTTGCTGCTCTTTGCGTCACTGTCAACTCCAGGCTCTCTCTAACACCCTTTTTTTTTTGTCATTTGAGGACACATGTATATTGTAAAAACTCCATTATGAAGAGAACTAATCGACCTGCAAGAGGAAGGCTCGTAAGCTGTCTTTCTGCCGCACACACACACAAAAAAAAAAAAAACAAGAAAAAAGACTGAGGTTGACACCGCTTAAAAGCGAAGAGTTGCCTATAAACTCGAAACGCAAGACCTTTTTTTTATCTTTCAAGCCAGCTCCGCAATCAAAACAATGTGCAGAGAGTGTCTTATAGCTTTACAGCGCTTATCAGGCAGTAAGACCTCCGAAATGGGAGGAAGAAAAAGAGAGAAAAAATGTACATACAAGCGTAGTGGGGGCGATAATTCTTGAGTTAGCGTGGCTTTACGAGTCAGTACTTATGGTGCGCTCTCTTCTCCGACTAACAGCTTGCGTAAAAAAAGAAAAAAGAAGAATCGGATCAAAGACCTTTTTTTTTTTCCAGCTTTACCTTCCTCACTTTTTCATTCCTCTTCTTCATCTATTTTCCTTTTTGTGCGTGGTGTCTTCTATTTTGCTTAAATAACAACGACAACAGCTAAGTCTAAAAGGTGACACTGTCAACGCAGGTTGAAGGACGTGCGCATTTTCGCCCAGACACAAACACAGCAACAACAAAAAAGCCAAAGCAACAGGTTCTTTTTACGCACATGAGCAGCCTCACAGTGTTATCCATGGGTTTCCAGGCTGATGGAGTGGCTTGTGTCCCAAGCACATAATCCGTTACATCCGCATATATTGACTAGAGAAGAAGAAATACCAGTCGTGGTGACCGAAGTTCGCGAGATCTTCATGTCCCAGCCAATGCTGCTAGAGATCCGTCCGCCGGTGCGCGTGTGCGGCGACACGCATGGCCAGTACTATGACCTGCTGCGCATCTACGAGAAGTGTGGCTTTCCCCCGTACTCGAACTACCTGTTCCTTGGCGACTACGTCGACCGCGGCCACCATAGTGTGGAGAATATTATTCTTCTGTACTGCTACAAGATTATCTACCGCGAGAACTTCTTCATGCTGCGTGGCAACCACGAGTGCGCTAGCATTAACAAAATGTACGGCTTCTTCGACGATGTGAAGCGCCGCTACAACATCAAGCTCTTCAAAACCTTCACTGATGTGTTCAACACGATGCCGGTCTGCTGCGTCATTAGCGAGAAGATCATATGCATGCATGGCGGTCTTAGTCCCGATCTGACATCAGTAGCTTCTGTCATAGATATCGAACGCCCGTGCGATGTGCCGGACCGTGGCATCCTGTGTGATCTGCTGTGGGCTGATCCGGAGGACGACGTGCAGGGCTTCTTGGAGAGCGACCGCGGCGTGAGCTACCTGTTTGGTGAGGACATCGTGAACGATTTCCTGGACATGGTGGACATGGTGGACATGGACCTCATCGTGCGTGCGCACCAGGTGATGGAGCGCGGGTACGGCTTCTTCGCGAGTCGCCAGCTTGTGACGGTGTTCTCCGCGCCGAACTACTGTGGCGAGTTTGACAACGACGCCGCGATGATGACAATCGACGACAAGCTGCGGTGCTCTTTTGCTTTCGTTTCTTCGGCTTTTCGCTTTTGTTAGATAAGTTCAGGTTTGCTCAGCGACTGACTTCTTTTTTTTTTCTTGTGAGATAAACAGCCACCTTAAATGGCGTTTTTTTTTTCCATCACTTTTCTTTTTTTTTTTCGTTTGCTCTCTTTGTTTTCCCTTTTTTCTCAGGTTTTGATTTACCTTCGTTGGTGTTTTAGTCGAGAGAAAAAGAAAAACGCAGTCGTTTTTTTTTTTTTTTTAATATCCCTTCATCGCCTTGACTAACTCACCTGCAACGCTATCGCAATAGCAGAACTTCCGTTGCTATGTGACAGTATACTCAACGCTTTTTATTCTCTTTAGTTCTTTCTTTTTTTTTCTTCTCTTCACCCTTTTTTTTTTTTGTTTGTTGCTTTTTTTCCCGATGCAACTGTTGGAACTGGCAGTACTCAATTTGGTTAATCGGTCATGTATTCCTTCTTTTTTTTTTTGTTCTTTGTTGAGAGTCACCAACAAGCATTGATGTACGTAAATCACTGAGATTGGAGAGTGAGAACTGAAGACAAAACTGTTTTTTTTTTTGTGCTCTTTTTAGCGCCTTTTTTTTATTGCTCACCTTGATCTGCATTATATACAGAGTTCTTACAGATCGTTGGGCTCTGTTGCTAATGGTGCTGAGAATATTCGTGAAAACACATAAGCAAACTGGTGCACATTCGAACACGAAAAAAAAAAAAAAAAACAATGATTCGACTGAGAACTTTCGGTTGTCGCAACTGCGTCTTTACACAGTACAGACATGTTAACAACAACGAAAAAAAAGTGGCTTTCTTTTTACCGTTTTTTCCTTTCTCTTTCTGTTGAACTTCGATTGATACTGCTCTTTTATGTCCTTAACATGGGGGAAAAAAAGAAGAAATGAGAGTAGAACACCATGTTACTCATTTTTTTTTTGGTTTTCTTTCTTTTTTTTTTTTTTGTGTTCGTTCAAGTGGATGAACAGCTTCCCTGGCTGTTGTCTCCTTTTTTCTTCTTTTTTTTTTTTCTTTGCAGCAGCCCATTTTCTTCCTTCTTTTTTTCTTTTGAAATTGTTGAATTCACATCCGAAAGCGCGTCGTGCCGGGAATGACTCGTTCCTCATAAGGCATTGAAGTCCGGAAAAAAAAAAAAACAACCTCCTTATTAACGTAGCTTTACCCCTTAACTGGACGTCTATAGTGTTCTTTTTTTTTTTTTTTGCTGCTACAGCTACTTATTCTGTTCATTTTTTTTTTTTTTAAGTACTCGTCTGAAGGAATCCCTCCCCCCTGCACAGATGTAACTCTAAGCATTCTGTGCGTCTGCATTTTACAATATAACGTGAAGAGATACTAAGGGAAGAAAACGCCAATGTGATTACTGAGAACAAGCAAAAAGTAAATAAGACTCTGCTCTTTCTTTCTAAGGAGGAAGGACATGATTTTACCCTATTCCTGTTTTGAGCTCCATGTGTCGCATTGACCGTATTTTCTTTCCTGATTATCTCGCTGTGGATGCTCTTTTTCTTTTTCGATGTCTCGTAAACCTTTGTGTCCGTGCTTTCTTAGCTTTCGTAGTTTTTTTTTTTCTCGGTGGTAGTTACGCTGACAAAAATTGTCGCGCAGGCCTAATGAAAACTGATAGCTATTATTAAAGAAAAGAAAAAGAAAACAAAAACAGTCATGTGTTTTTCTTCGCCTTTTACGGTCGGATTGGGAAAAAAAAGTCGCTTCTTTTCACTGCCACAAGGTGCACATGCTGTCGCCGCTGCTGCTTTATTATTATTATTTTTTTTTTTTTAGGTTTTGCAGTGAAGCCTGTTGCATATCGCAGCATACCTGTCTCTGGCGTGCAGTGAGCGCGCTTTTGTGGTGTCACGGAACAACAACAACAGGAGCCGCTCCAGTTGCTTCTGACCGCCTTTACATGCTTGTCTGTGGCTGCCTAGGAACCTAATTGACGCTGCCTGAGAGCGATTCGTCTCAGCTCGTCTTTCGATCGTCCTTAGAAGAAAACAGAAACGGTAACTAACAAAGACAAAGATCAACAACAACAGCAACCAGCACTCCCTTCATTACATGTCTTTCTTGCCCTCCTCTTTGATTTGTTGAACTTGTGTTCGTGCTATGATTCCACACACTACGCCATCGTCTCTCGCGCCCATTCTCCCTTCCCTCTCCCAACCATAGAACTGGCCCACTCTATCTCAGTATTAATATAAGTGGCGCTTTCGCCGGAAAATTGAGGTTTCTGGAGAAACACCTGCTTTTTTTTTTTTTCATTGTTCTTCGTTCGTAGATTTAAAAAGAAAATAAGGACACTGAATTAGAAACTGTAGTTTGCAATAGCTTTGGGATTCCAGCTGCCTCACACCATTTTTTGTCTTCGTTTCTCATGGGTACTACGCTATAAAAGCTGGCTGATCTACGTGTGCTTCACAGCGTTGATCCTTCCACGCCCTTTCTTGGGTACTTTGTGTAATTGCCCCTTTACCACCACGAAGGCTCCATTTTTGCCTCATCACAGCAGTGCTGTCGTTCTTTTTCCCCCCTTTGAGTTCATTCGATTCTAAAAGAAGAAAAAGCAAAAGCCAGCAACACCTCCACTCCTTAGCAGCAATGAGCAACACCACAATTTTACCGATGGTGCAGGCGCTCATCGAGAAGATGCTCACGGTGAAGGGCAACCGCATGCAACGTCAGATTCTGATTAAAGAGGAGGAGATTCGCGCCGTACTGACCGAAGTTCGCGAGATCTTCATGTCCCAGCCAATGCTGCTAGAGATCCGTCCGCCGGTGCGCGTGTGCGGCGACACGCATGGCCAGTACTATGACCTGCTGCGCATCTACGAGAAGTGTGGCTTCCCCCCGTACTCGAACTACCTGTTCCTTGGCGACTACGTCGACCGCGGCAAGCACAGTGTGGAGAATATTATTCTTCTGTACTGCTACAAGATTATCTACCGCGAGAACTTCTTCATGCTGCGTGGCAACCACGAGTGCGCTAGCATTAACAAAATGTACGGCTTCTTTGACGATGTGAAGCGCCGCTACAACATCAAGCTTTTCAAAACCTTCACTGATGTGTTCAACACGATGCCGGTCTGCTGCGTCATTAGCGAGAAGATCATATGCATGCATGGCGGTCTTAGTCCCGATCTGACATCAGTAGCTTCTGTCATAGATATCGAACGCCCGTGCGATGTGCCGGACCGTGGCATCCTGTGTGATCTGCTGTGGGCTGATCCGGAGGACGACGTGCAGGGCTTCTTGGAGAGCGACCGCGGCGTGAGCTACCTGTTTGGTGAAGACATCGTGAACGATTTCCTGGACATGGTGGACATGGACCTCATCGTGCGTGCGCACCAGGTGATGGAGCGCGGGTACGGCTTCTTCGCGAGTCGCCAGCTTGTGACGGTGTTCTCCGCGCCGAACTACTGTGGCGAGTTTGACAACGACGCCGCGGTGATGAACATTGATGAAAAGCTCCAATGCTCTTTTCTCATCATCCCGGCGAATAAGTAGTTTATTTTTTTTTTTTTTGCAATCAAGAGGAAAACAACTCGGTTTTACAAAAGCTGGAATTGAATGGAGGAGAGGAGAGCTGTTTTAGGGAGCGAGAGAATTAGCCGGCGCCGATTTAACGCGTTAGTATCTCTTTTTTTTTTTGTTGTCTTTTCGAGAGCTGCTTTCCCTTTCGTTTTACTTTTGTCAAGACTGTGTATTTCTTTCCTGCTTCTTGTATACACTCTGCTGATGGCGCCAACGATGTTCTAGTTTTTATGCAGCGAATTGCCTGGCGTCTTTTTTTTTTTTCTCCTCTTGTAGCCCACTCGTTGGGCCTGTTACTCCTGTTTTAAATCGAAAAGCGAATGAAGTAGGGGTTTTTTTTCTTTCTTTCTTGATGTACCACCTGCTATTTGTTTTCCTCCATTGCTCCGTTTTTTTTTTTTTCAAAAAATATATGTACTTTTGTTGCTTATGCCGTTTAGTTTCTTTTTTCTTTTTAACGATATATGCGTTTTTCTTTTTACACTTTGCTGTTTCTTTGTTTTTTTTTTTTCTCCTTTCGAAGCCGGTTGTTGAAATGCCGCGTCACTGAATGCGCGACAAGGTGTATAAGAAATGTACATGGCAGGCAGTGAGTAATCCTCTTTTTTTTTTTTCGTCCTGATGCTTCCTCTGCAGCAGCGTTTCATGTTGTCCGTTTCTTTTTTTCTTTTCGGAATATATGTTATTGTGTTCCCAACCGAGTTCCTTTTTTTTTTGTTGTTGTTGTTCTGTGTGTGTGTTTCACTGCAGAGGTTTAAATCACATTCGCTCATTCGACTGTGGCTTCACACATGGGTGAGGTTTCGACGGCTATCGCTCTCATTGATGTTCTTTTTTTTTCTTTTTGCTTGTTTGTATTTTACCGCCGTACGATGTCTGAGCAGTGCGACACTTCCAGTCAATGCCGCACATATATGTGTAGAATGTTTTTCTTTTGTGCAACCTGCATTTGGTTGTTTTCGGTGCTTTTGTTTCCTTTTTTTTTTTTTTTTGTATTATTCTGTTTTTTTTTTTTGTCTTTTTCTTTTTTGGAACCTTTTTTATGGAACATCTTATTATCATCTCCTTGAAAGTGTGTTTGTGAGCTGCACAGCTAGCGGCTGTCTTTTTTTTTTTTTTGGTGTTGAGGGCAGTGAGTTTGTTCTCTGTTCTATGTTCTTTTTTTCTTTCTCCTTCTCTTTATAATGAAATGACAGAAATGGGGATTCCAAGAGGTTTGTAGGTTACGTACCAATTTACCAGTCCTTTCCCTTTTCTTTTTCCTTCCTCAATCAGTAAAAAAGGCAAAAACAACAACACAACAAAAAAAAAAAAAGAAGGGGGAAAAAAAAAACCACTACAAAAATAACGCCGCGGAACAAGGCGGATAGCGGAGACCTTGGAGGTGTCTTCCATGCGTGTTTCGTTGTGACCGGAAGTGTGTCTACTCGTTGTTTGAAAACCGCGGAAAAGAAGGAAAAAAAAAAGAGAGAGAAAGAAGGAAAAGTCTTTTTTTTTTGAGCTTGCGTAATTGGTGCTTTTTCAATATCACCAAAAGCTACCTTTTTTTTTTTTTAAACATTGTTTCTCATTTCCAGCTTGTTCGCACACGAAAAAAAAAAAGAGAGTCTCTCTATACCAGGAGGTAGGTTTGAGGATGTTTGTGTGCGTGAGAAAGAGGGGTGAATACACGCGTGAGTGGGGAGGAGAGGGAGAGAGGAGAGGAGGGTTGCCCATGACCTTTTTTTTACTTCACACTGCCGCACATTGGACTGATAGCATATGTGCACTAAAAAACCTACTGTTTTTTTCCCTTTCGCTCTTGGTGCTTATCAACGTCATACTTCTCTCCCCTCATTTTTCAACAACGCTCTTTAACTTCATCTTTTTCTGTTTCACTTTCTTTTCGAATCTTGTTGTCGAGTGAACTGCAGCACAATTTAGATTAGCTGTGACGTGCACCTCTCCAATACACCCAAAAAGGAATTTCGGAGAAATGGCTCGTGTTCCTCCTCGTCGCACACCAGGGCACGCCACAGCACACAAAAAGGACAAGGGCCACGAGGCCACCATCGAGTGCACTCTGCGGCTGCCGCTACCCGACGCGGCCTCAGCGAGCGTACTGTGGACGGTGCTGAAAACCGACCCTGCCATTGCCAACACCGTCAAACAAGTATATTGGTGGAGTGAGGACCCGACCCAGCGAACCGTCGGTGTTACGATGCAAGCCTCGTCGAAGCGCGACCTCCGTTCTGCCGTCGGTTCAGTACTGGAGCAAGCGAAGCTCGTGGTGCGCACGCTGCGCGTTTACCCACCATCTTCCACGACAAGCATGTCACCAAATACAGTCTAAGAAGGGCGTGGAAAAAAACCTGAAGATGCGCGGATGCTCTTTCTCTGTCGAATGTGTGCTCGCTGCCAAGCCTTGTGTGGGTGTGTATGTACAAAGCAATATGAGGATGGCTCGCAACTACGGGAGAGTCGTGGAACAACACAGATTGATTACGGCGCGCTCAATTGCGTCTTCTCGGTCAGCGCTCCACTGAAAAGAAAAAGGACCACATCTTCTTTTCTGTCTTCTCGCACAAAGGTGTTTTAACAAGCTAGGCTGGATAGGAAAAGCACGGTTGAACTTTTTTTCTTGTTGTATTCTGCTGAATCGGCGGTGAAGTCTGTCATTCTTTTCGTGGAGACTCTCGGCTTCGCGGTAAACAATCAACCCATAAGCCGCATTTACGACTTTTGACAAAATAAAAAAAAAAAACACAACAACGAACAAACAATAAAGAAAAAAGGAAGAAGAAAAGATGGAGGGTGTACTGCGTGGAGCTCCTGTGCATGAGTTTCTTGTCCGGAGTTCCAGCTTCACTGCTTCGACGCGGCCCCAAGTCTACGTTGACGCGTTTTCTCTCATTTGCTTCTCCTTTTTCGTGGTGCGTCATTCACGCGGTGCCGGCTCGCTTTGCACCCTCACCAATGGCAACTACTACTCTCTTGCTCTCGCAACCTTTGTTTTCTTCTCCGACTGAACGCCCACACGTACCTCTTTTTCCTTTTCGCTAAACAACGCGCGTTGGCGGCTGTGATGGACAGAATCCCATCGAGCCACAGCCACCTTGACCTTTTCTTTGTTTGCTTCCTCTAAACTAAAGTCTCTTTTTTCTAACCACCCCTATTGGCCTGAACAATGTCCGTGAAGGACGTGTGCAAGAAGTCGGCGGACCTCGAGTCGAAGCTGAACGGCAAGCTGTTCCTGGGCGGCGCGAAGCCGTCCGCCGAGGATGTGAAGGCGTTCAACGACCTGCTGGGTGCCAACCACACGAACCTGTACCGCTGGGCGAAGAACATGGCGACGTACTCGGAGGGCGAGCGCAAGGCGTGGGGCGCGCCGGTGAAAGTGACGGCCCCTGAGCTGCGCATGCCGGCCGCCGCGTCTGCCGCGGAGGAGAAGGAGAAGAAGGAAGAGAAGAAGAAGAAGGAAGAGAAGAAGGAGAAGAAGGCTGAGAAGCCGGCGACGCCCGAGCCTGCGCCGAAGGCTGCGGAGGAGGACGACGACATCGACCTGTTCGGTGAGACAACGGAGGAGGAGGCTGCTGCGCTGGAGGCGAAGAAGAAGGCGGACGCGGAGAAGAAGAAGGCGAAGAAGGAGGTGATTGCCAAGTCGTCGATCCTGTTCGACGTGAAGGCGTGGGACGACACGGTGGACCTGGAGGCGCTGGCCAAGAAGCTGCACGCGATCCACCGCGATGGTCTGATCTGGGGTGACTACAAGCTGATCCCGGTCGCCTTCGGCGTGAAGAAGCTGCAGCAGCTGATCGTGATCGAGGACGACAAGGTCTCCGGTGACGACCTGGAGGAGATGATCATGGGCTTCGAGGACGAGGTGCAGTCCATGGATATCGTTGCATGGAACAAGATCTAAGCGTGCCGCCTCGCGCACACGCGCAGCCCCACACAACGGCGTTGCGCCAGACGGCTGGAGAAGGACGGCGGAGCTTGGAGCAGTGTCTGGTTTTCTGCGGTGCTAGCGGCGTTTCAAGGGCGCTTTTTCTTCATTTCAAGGTGAAATGCCCGTGTCGTGGGCTCGTGTCCAAGGGCTTGACTTGACGCAGTTTCTCTTTCATTCGCAGCTGGTCAACGCGCCGGTGATGCCGCGCACTCGTGCGTTTTTTTTTTTTTTTGAGGCAGATGGTGCGGCATCACAGAGGCGAATACGCTGCGCTGAGGTGCTTGAGGGCTTGCGTTGGCAGCCGCTCCTCCTTTTCCTTTTCATTTTTCTCTTCTTATTAGCTGAGAGTTTCACGTTTTTCTTTTTTTTACAGTTTCGCTCTCTTTTTTTTTTTTTTTTTCGCGTTGCGTTTGCACCCGACTAGACGCGTGCACCTGGGTAAAAAAGAAAAGAAGAGGAAAAAAAAAAAGATAACTGTGAGAAGAACTCACTGCATTTTTTTCCTTTCCTTGCTGCGACGCTGCCCGATTGGAGTGAGGTGAGGAGGGTGGTTATTGCAGGTGCGTATCTCCGACGCAAGCAGACAGGTAACGCTAAGTTTAACAGCAACAATATATAAAGAGATTTGATAAACAAAACAAAAAGTAATGTGAAACAGCAAACAAAGTGACTCTTGCGTTTTCTTCTTTCGAAACGGGAGAAAGGTTGATTTCATCTATGCTGCTTTAGTCGGATGTCCCACCAGCGCAGCCTGCACACACACGGACACACATGCACACTTGAGAAGCGTGCAGAATCACGTTCGCAGCGAACACGAGGACGCTAGGCAAGGCGAACGCCTTTACAGATATCTTTTCATACGATAGACACACGTGCTTTTTCTTTTTTCTTTTTCTTGTTTGGCGTGACTTTCAAGGTGCAACGAGGAAGGCCGCTGCACGAGATAAACTACGAGGCAGCTTCGCATGTTGCTTGAGAAAAGAAAAAAAGATGTTAACGGTGTTTATACTGCAGCGGATTGAAGCAAATGACAGAGTAAAAGCTGGGTCAATATCACAGCATCTAACTCTCTTTGAATTCCGCATCTTTCTTTTTTCTTGTTGTGGTTGCACCTTACGTGCACTTTTTTGTTTGCTTGTTTTCTGGCTCGTGCAACCGTTGACACTCTTGCCAAACGGTGACTCTCAAACGTGCTTTCTCTCAACTGCGGTCGGTCTTTATGCCGATCGCTCAAGAAAGAAAGGAGTTGACACAACATTGTTCTCCGTCTCAACAAGCTAAAACACGAAAGCGAGAAAAAAAGAAAATACCGCCACCTTTTTTTTCCTTCTTGGTTTGCTGTTTAGTTGCTGCAAAGCTACCCCTTTTTAAAGAAGTTCAATTAGCTGAACTATCAACCACAGTTACGAATAATGCCGCCGGCAAACGTGATTGATGTGAAGAGCGCTCGCGCAGCCGCTGACAGCTTGGAGGAAACTCTCAAGGGTCACCTGTTCTTGGGAGGCGCCAAGCCTGCTAAGGAAGACGTCGACCAATTCTACGCCATGTTTGGCGAGAACAACATTGCGTTTTTTCGCTGGGTGCGCAACATGGCGTCTTTCACTGAAATGGAGCGCAAGTCTTGGGGCCGCCCGGAAACCCAGTAGATGATAAAACAAGTCTTACAGAAAGCTATTTTTTTTTTTTTTAGGTGTTCACGCACGGAGCTCTTTTCTGTTCGACTTGTCTGGAAGCAGCGGAAAGGCAAACATAGATGTGCTGCGTTGCTGAGTTGACTTTCAGTGCTCTACGCCTGACATTGTCGCTACACTTTTTTTTTCTCGTATCACAGTTTATGTCAAAGTAACTGTGGAAGGCGCATAATTGTGCTTTTCAGCAAACGAGGAAACACGCACACTTGTCCTCTGGTTTTATTAGATGAAAAGAAGAGGTTGCAGCGCCGAGTTCCAGCCGACAGCATTGGCGCCCCTGTTGCTTGACTTGGCTTCCGTTGTATTTGAGGCTTTTTTTTTCCTGGTTCATTGTCTATCTCTTTTTTTTTCTTTTTTTTTCTTTTTTTTTTTTGCGTTGTTGTTGTACGCGGAATCGGGGCTTTGTGCGGCTTCCACTTTGTCTTACAATTCTCTCTCTCTTTTTTAATTGTTCTTTTCTGACTTATTGTTGTCCTTTTTTTTTTTTGAAGGAGTGCTGCTTCTTTGTACTTATCATCGTTTTCATTTCAGGTGGGCAGATGTCGGCTTTTTTTTTTTTTTGCCTCTTGTTTTTGTATTGTAGTCGCATTAGGGCGGGGAAAGGGAGACTTGACGGTTCTGAAATATGGTTTTCACCAAAGAACACAACCGAAGAAGAAAAGAGGGGTACTTGCCACTGAGTGGTTAAGTGGGCTTCGTGAGACCAAGAGCGTCTGGCAAAGTGCTGCTTAGAGTTAGCCATCAGCAGACGCTACGCTTCTTTTTTTCCCCCGAGAGTCGCTCGTTCTTTTCTGTTTTAGTCAGTCCCGCTCCCTTTTTCTCATCCGCACACTCTGTTCTGCAGCGAAAGGTCGTCCAGACTTTTTTTTTCTTTCCCAAAACATGCTTTGGTTATCTATTTCAGTTGCGCGATGGCTTTTCACACCGCATTAACGCACGCGCTTTCTTTCTTCTTTCCACACGTACGCGCGGCCCTGTGCCGTTCTTTTCTTCAAAAATATGACTTTTTTCTTATCTAAAATTTGGCTGTGTCTCGAAGAGAGAAGAAGAAAAAAAAAAGAACATAAAGGCTGCAAGGCACAAATTTGGTCTTCCCTTTTCCGTTTCTTTTGTCGAAATAACCAAAAAGGGGTTTTCGTGACCGTTGGAAACGCAGTTCACGTGCAATGCATAAACAGTGGATGCCAGTAGAAAACGCGAAACACAAAAAAAAAAAAAAACTGGAAAGCGTGCGCTTTTCTTTTCCAAATGACCTTACTCATTTTATTCTTGCTGAGAGGAATTTACTGGAATCATGATTTGACGCAACCACGACAACAAAGTCATTCGTAAGGAATAAGGTCGCGAGGTAGAGAGGCGAAAAAAAAAAACGAAAAGAGAGTAACTGTGACCACAAACAATAAAGAAAAAAGGAAGAAGAAAAGATGGAGGGTGTACTGCGTGGAGCTCCTGTGCATGAGTTTTTTGTCCGGAGTTCCAGCTTCACTGCTTCGACGCGGACCCAAGTCTACGTTGACGCGTTTTCTCTCACTTGCTTCTCCTTTTTCGTGGTGCGTCATTCACGCGGTGCCGGCTCGCTTTGCACCCTCACCAATGGCAACTACTACTCTCTTGCTCTCGCAACCTTTGTTTTCTTCTCCGACTGAACGCCCACACGTACCTCTTTTTCCTTTTCGCTAAACAACGCGCGTTGGCGGCTGTGATGGACAGAATCCCATCGAGCCACAGCCACCTTGACCTTTTCTTTGTTTGCTTCCTCTAAACTAAAGTCTCTTTTTTCTAACCACCCCTATTGGCCTGAACAATGTCCGTGAAGGACGTGTGCAAGAAGTCGGCGGACCTCGAGTCGAAGCTGAACGGCAAGCTGTTCCTGGGCGGCGCGAAGCCGTCCGCCGAGGATGTGAAGGCGTTCAACGACCTGCTGGGTGCCAACCACACGAACCTGTACCGCTGGGCGAAGAACATGGCGACGTACTCGGAGGGCGAGCGCAAGGCGTGGGGCGCGCCGGTGAAAGTGACGGCCCCTGAGCTGCGCATGCCGGCCGCCGCGTCTGCCGCGGAGGAGAAGGAGAAGAAGGAAGAGAAGAAGAAGAAGGAAGAGAAGAAGGAGAAGAAGGCTGAGAAGCCGGCGACGCCCGAGCCTGCGCCGAAGGCTGCGGAGGAGGACGACGACATCGACCTGTTCGGTGAGACAACGGAGGAGGAGGCTGCTGCGCTGGAGGCGAAGAAGAAGGCGGACGCGGAGAAGAAGAAGGCGAAGAAGGAGGTGATTGCCAAGTCGTCGATCCTGTTCGACGTGAAGGCGTGGGACGACACGGTGGACCTGGAGGCGCTGGCCAAGAAGCTGCACGCGATCCACCGCGATGGTCTGATCTGGGGTGACTACAAGCTGATCCCGGTCGCCTTCGGCGTGAAGAAGCTGCAGCAGCTGATCGTGATCGAGGACGACAAGGTCTCCGGTGACGACCTGGAGGAGATGATCATGGGCTTCGAGGACGAGGTGCAGTCCATGGATATCGTTGCATGGAACAAGATCTAAGCGTGCCGCCTCGCGCACACGCGCAGCCCCACACAACGGCGTTGCGCCAGACGGCTGGAGAAGGACGGCGGAGCTTGGAGCAGTGTCTGGTTTTCTGCGGTGCTAGCGGCGTTTCAAGGGCGCTTTTTCTTCATTTCAAGGTGAAATGCCCGTGTCGTGGGCTCGTGTCCAAGGGCTTGACTTGACGCAGTTTCTCTTTCATTCGCAGCTGGTCAACGCGCCGGTGATGCCGCGCACTCGTGCGTTTTTTTTTTTTTTTTGAGGCAGATGGTGCGGCATCACAGAGGCGAATACGCTGCGCTGAGGTGCTTGAGGGCTTGCGTTGGCAGCCGCTCCTCCTTTTCCTTTTCATTTTTCTCTTCTTATTAGCTGAGAGTTTCACTTTTTTCTTTTTTACAGTTGTCAAATATATATATATATATATATTTGCTATCTGGGAAAGTGAATATCCGTTTGACCGTCCTACTTTTTTTTTTTTTGCTCGTTGTTTCTCTTACTGAGTGAAACCGCCAAGATCTTAAACGTCAAAGTCGTAACGTGGTAGGTGATTAAATAAGCAGCAAATACAGGGTGCCCCTGTTATTAAGTGAACGAAGAGTGCCTTCCTACAGCAAGGATGCACAGCGGGTTTGCAGTTTTTCTTCTTTTTTTTCTGTTTACTTCGTGTCCCAAACTCGCTTCTGTTTTTTTTTTTTTTTTCTGATCATCGGGTTGATGGTAGAAGGCACGGGTTCTTCGTTCAATGGTGCGTTTGCATTTCGCCTACCGTTTTCTCCTCCCTGTTCTCTAGAACAATCCTAGCCACGTGTGCAATCCTCTGAAGCGGAGCTTCTAGCTTGCGGGGAAGCAGTGAAGAGGGGAAGCAAATGTAAGCGGGATGCTTATAAGCACCAACAACAAAAAAAAAAAAAAAGAAAGAAAGAAAGAAAGAGAATAAGCGCTTAGTGTTGTGGAGCGAAAGAGACAAAGCTCGCTTTTCTCCAATAGGAGGTTGCCTACTGGAGGGTCGAGGCTCTCTTCAGGCTTGCATGGCCCGGTGTGCCGAGCCATGGAGTTGTGTGATGAAGCCAAGGGAACAGCTGGCTGTCTTTCGTGGAAGTGCACAGGACCCTATTGTTGTCTGTTTTTTTTTTTTATTCGATGCTAGCGGGACTGCGGCTTACCCTGAAAGTGGACGTCCGGTTCTGAGATCGGCTGTACGGAAATGTGCGAGGCCGGAAGTGGCTTTCAGTAGTTTTCCCCCTTTGGTCGTTATCTTTCACGAATTCCGACGACATGCCACGAGTAGACCATGCAAACAGGGCAGCGAAGATGCTCTTTTTTTTTTTCTTTGTCTTTCTATGTGCGTGACTAACGAGTAGCAAGCCGAGGTTTTCATAAACAGTTTACACTACCGTCAGATCAGTACTGCTGTAAAAGGGGAAGCAAGGTGTTACCACGGTCAGAACGACCCTTCCATCCACTGTTACTCTCCTGCGTTCTTTTTTTTTTTTCCTTGTGATTGCTAACCAATGCTGCGTTCTTTCGCTCCTGCACTGTCAACATATGCAGCAACAATTCATAGGGTGCTCAGGGACTGTTTTCTGAGCCTCGAAGTAGATTGAAGAGCACCTCTTCTTCTGCCCTTTCACAGTTTTTTCTTCTTTTTCTGCACATCCCTATTCTGATCTTGTTGTTGTTGTTGTTCTATTGTGAGTGACTGCGTGTTTGCTTCTGTCTCTTTTCAAAGTAACCGCTCTCAAAGAAGCTGTTTGTTATGTGCAGTGACTGATTCTGTCGTTTGAACTTGATCTGCTCAATCTACAGTCTTTTTTTTTTCTTTTCTGCCTTGCACTGTTCGCAGCGTTTAATTCTTAAGTTTTTTTTCCTTCGATTTTCCTCGGTTAATCGGTGTCGAGTACGCTTGTCCTTCTTCTACTATCGCTAGAACCGCCATCATTGCTACTTTATTCCCTGGGTCTTCGTGTGTCTTTTTCTTGTTATTATCTCTTATCTTGCTGCACCACCACCTTCGCCAGCATGAGCCAGGGCTTGCATCAGCAGATGAGCGGCAAGAAGCGCAGCCGCTCACGCTCGACCGAGGTGACGGAAGAACACAGCGAGGAGGCCACCGCTATCTCCCCGTCCCACGAGCGGCCACAGCGGTCGGCCACCGCCGCCGCCGTCGCGAAGCACCACAACGGCAGTAGCAGTGGTCCACACCACAATAGAGCTGCCCACGGCAACGTCAAGGGTGCTGTTGCTGCTGCTGCTGAACCTGCCACCACGCCTGCCGTTGCAGCTGCTGATGACTCCGCTGCGGTGGCGGCCTCGCCGAGCAGCGGCATGTCGCCAGAGGACTTCGAGATCTACACCCTCGTCACGAGCATCTTGGCTGACTGGCGCAGTGGTGTGACGCTGCTGAAGGAGGAGGGTATCCGCACGATTCTACACCGCGTGCGGCCGATTTTGATGAGTCAGCCGATGCTGGTACGGACGGAGGCACCGATTAATGTGTGCGGTGACATTCATGGTCAGATCACGGACCTGGTAGAGATCTTCAAGGCAGGCGGGCTGCCGCCAGACTCGCGCTACCTCTTCCTCGGCGACTACGTGGACCGTGGCAAGTATGGCACGGAGGTGATCACGGTGCTGCTGGGGCTGAAGGTGCTGTATCCGAAGCGCATTTACGTCCTGCGCGGCAATCACGAGACCGATAGCATCTGCCGCATCTACGGCTTCTTTGACGAGTGTAAGCGTCGCTTCAGCGTGCGGCTTTTTAAGGAGTTCACTGACGTCTTCAATTGCCTTCCCGTGGCGGCGCTGATCGAGGAGATCGCCCTCTGTATGCACGGCGGCCTCTCGCCAGAGCTGCGACACCTGCGTCAAATTGAGCAGATATACCGCCCACTTGTCGTGCCGGATGAGGGTTTGGCGTGCGACATTCTCTGGGCTGACCCGGAGGAGGGCACCAGCGGCTGGCAGCCCAGTGAGCGCGGTGTCAGCTTCACCTTCGGCGAGGATGTGGTGAAGCGGCTGTGCGACAGCCTCGGCATCGACATTGTGCTGCGTGCCCATCAGGTGGTGGACGAGGGCTACTCTTTCTTCGCTGGCCGTCGTCTGGTAACTATTTTTAGTGCATCGAACTACTGTGGCGAGTTCACGAATAGCGGTGCGATGATGTTGATGGATGAGAACTGTATGTGCAGTTTTCAGATCTTCAAGCCAGAGTACTAGAGGCGGAGCCGGAGAGGAATGAACACAGAGGGGGGAGGGAAAGGAAAAGGCGGAAGACGAAGACGACGAGGCCTGGTCTTCCTTTTTGCAGCAAGGTGCTGTACGTCCGTCCGGAAAAGATCAGGCTGTGTTTGCGCACTCTCTTCGCTGCTTGTGCGCTGCTTGTGCGCTGCTTGGCTGTTGGCTGGATCACGCTCGTTTTTTTTTTTTTCTTTCTTTGCTGTTGTTCTTTTCACTTTGTCTTTTGTTTTTCCATTTCCGTGACTGTGCTTTTTGTAACTTTACCTTTAAGCAACACTTTAAAAAAAAAAAAAAAAGTGTCAACAGAGAAGAGAAAAAGAAGAGGAAAAAAAACAAACAATAGTACCAGGCTCGCTGTAAACAAGGAAGGAGCAAGCAGAATTTGTGCTCAGTTCGGATGAAAGGTCGCACGGGTCCTTTGTCGGCTTTCACACATCTGTGAGGTAAGAACTATATTTCCTGCATTAATAACATGCACAGAAGTGGGTAACGGCTTATCTCGGCTTTTTTTTTTTTTGTAGCTGCACACCTGTCGACGTGTGTGTATGTGTGTCTAAGGGGGAGTGTGACTAGCCGAGTCTCTGGTAAGCGTTGCGAGACGCGTACTGTGGGGGCATCACGCTGCCCATTCTTTAAAGAACATCTTTGAAGCATCGCACTTTATTTTTCACTTTCTTATCTCTTCTTTTTTCTTTTTAATATATAAACTCGAAACGCACATACGCCTCTGCTTGGCTTTGTGCTCGCCTGTTGTTTCTCGCAACCCCTCCGTTCCCCTCCTCCCCCCACACATACACTTTTTTTTTGCATTTGTGTGTCTTTTCCCTTGTCAGCATAACCGACCTTATATCAATGGCCGTCCCTAGCCGCAAGAACGCTTCCCGCGCCCAGCGCAAGGGTGTCAAGAAGCACCGCCCCGAGATCGTCGTGATCGACCTGAAGGATCACGTGCTCGGTCGCGCTGCCGCCGTCGTCGCGAAGCAGCTGCTCTTGGGCCGCAAGATCACCGTGGTGCGCTGCGAGCAGCTCAACATCGCCGGTACGGAGATCCGCAACAAGATCAAGTACCTGCAGTACCTGCGCAAGCGCAAGCTGACGAATCCCACGAAGGGTCCCTTCCACCACCGCTCCCCGTCCGACGTGTTCATCCGCGCCGTGCGCAGCATGCTGCCCCGCTACACGAAGCGTGGCATGAAGGCGCTCAACTCCCTCGTCGCGTACGAGGGCGTGCCGGCCAACGTGGTCCGCACCGGTGGCCGCGTCGTGATCCCGCGCGCGCAGCGCCACGCGTGCTACCGCTCCGAGCGCCCGTACACCATTCTCGGCAACATGTGCAAGCACGTTGGCTGGAAGTACAGTGACGTCGTGGCGAAGCTGGAGAAGGCCCGCGTGGAGAAGGCGGCCCGCCACCACAAGAAGCAGGCAAAGCTGCGCGACGCGTGGAAGGCAGCTCGCAAGGAGGCGCTCGGGAAGATGCCGAAGCACAACGTGGAGGTCCTGAAGAAGTTCGGCTACGCGTAAGTGAAAGGACGAAGAGGACTTCGCCGTGAAGGAGGGCAAAGAGAAGGAAAAAAGAACGTTGTGCCGCTCGTTGAGTGGGACCACTTGAGCACGCACAGAGGCGAGGAGGTGAGAGAAAGTGGACTTGCATCTTGTTAACAACAAATTCAGCTCGCGTTTTCTCCACTTCAGCATGCGTTTGCTGGTCATTTTGCTCTGGTGTTTCTCCTCCCCCTTTTTCTTTTTTTTTTTTCTTTGCCTCACTTCCGGTTGTCTTTTCTTCTTCTCTTTTCCACTTGTTTTTTTTTTTTTATTTCTTGCTTTCTTTTACAACTCATTTCTATCAAAAAAAAAAAACACAAAAAACAGTTAGTGAACTGGGTACCATTTGTTGACTTTTGTGCGTGAACGGGTCTATTGAGTGTTGGTGCGTCTTTGTTCCGAAATGTGCGCAATATACAACTGCAGCGGACAGGCACACGAGGCGGACGCGTGAGGTGCTCCTTCGCGGCGTTTTTTTTTTTTTTACTTTTCTTCGGCGCTCGTCTTCCTAGCAATAGGGTGGCTACATTGCTCAGCGTGCGTCGCCTTTCCTCGCGCAGCAGCAACAGGACCTATGACGAAAAAGGCAAGAAAGAAACACCGTTAAAATAGTGTGCATCTGTCACATGGCATTTGACTCAACCTTCTTCTTCATGCTCTTCTCTGCGAATCAGGTTTTATAGTACATTCAGCGCGACTTAGCGCTGAGGCGTTTCGTTTGCTCGTTCACACCAACTGACAGACGTAGAGACGTCTTATCAGCGACGCATCGAGCTTCTTTTTTTTTTTTTCTGTTCTCTGTCAACCGGACATCCGACTTGCTTTTTTGTGTGTTTTTTCATCTTGTTTGCTAATTGAAGGCGCTGCATTATTTGGAAGTTCTTCTCCCTTTTTTCTGCGTCACATTTCTTTGCACCTTTAAAAAAAAATAGTATAATTTGTACCTACAATGCCAAAAGAGCCGCAGCCGTCACATGCGTACACGGCCACCTCCTCATCGGCGCCGTACACAAAAAACGTCACGGCGCTCACGTCCACCGCCGGCCATGGCGGCAGCAGCAGCAGTGGCAGTCCCACTGGTCCGCCGCGCCTCACTATCAACAACGTGACCTCCTTCCGCCCGCGCGTGAAAAAGTTGCCGCCTGATGCGAACACGAAGGCGGCGGTGAGCACGCAGCTATACCAGTTTCCCGAGCAAGTCTGCTTTGGCTGTGTGAAGTGCAAGCGCGACAACATCAAATCCGACTGCCTCGCCATCGACCTGAAGAATCGCATCATGCTATGCACGGCTTGCTTCACGCGTATTATTCGACCACGCACCTACACCCCAAGCCGCGTCGTGCCCTTCCCGTCGCTGCTCTCGTGGCTAAACTACAAACCGGCTACAGTGATGGAGGTGGCGGAGGACGTGCTGGAGCGGCCAGCGGAGGTCGTGGCACCGTCAGGAGAACGGATGGCCGCGCCGACGCTGACAGGCGGCGACCGTGCGACGAACCTCGGCAAGCTGCCGGCCATCGCGATGCGTGTCGCCCCGGCAGGCGCCGGGCGTGGGCGACGCGGAGGGACGACGGCGGCGGCGGCGACGACGATGGACGATGCCTTAGCTCTGGGCTCCGTCGCCGCTGCCGGCGCCCATGCCACGCACCCCTGCCTGCGCGTGTGGGGCGTCTGCCAGCACGGCGAGACGTGCCTCTTCCGCAATGCGCCTGGTGACCTGTGTCTGGCCTACCTGATGGGTCTGTGTCGTGGATACGGCTCCCCGCTGGGGCAGGGGCACTACAACCATCACATCAATAGAGGTGGCCGCGGTGGACGTGGAGGCGGTGGTGGTGGTGGTGGTCGTGGCCGCGGGCGGGGCGGCCCTGGCGGACGCGGCTTCAGCCACAACAGCCACAACAACCGCCGTGGCGGCGGCAACTTCAACGCGCATAGCCGCAACCACTATAATGCGAACAGCAGTCACTACGTCCAACACACGTGTCGGCTGCTGCACCAGGAGGTGTACGACCTGCCGAGTACGTCGGATCCGGCCCCACCGGTGCGGTACGAAGGTGACCTGGAGGACGAGGAGGGGGAGTGGGCCACGTGGGTGCGGCACCGCCGCGAGAGCCCGAACAGCGCAGAGTGGCAGCTGTGGCACAACGGACCGCTGGAGCACCTTTTCCGCGCCTACGTCCCAGCGCGTCGGCGACCACTGCCACCCAAGCCGCGGCCCGAGGCAGGGACGGAAGACACCCAGGAAGCGGAAGGCGAGGCACGCGTGCACGCTGGGGAAGAGGAAGTTGACGAAGGTGATGGCGCTGTCGCCGCAGTGGCAGACGAGGGAAATGAAGAGGGGGACAACAGTGAGGGGGACGAGAACGTGGGTGGCGAGGAAAGGGAAGACGAGGAAGCCGAGGGCGGGCAAGGAGAAGAGGAGGAACAGCAGCAGCAAGGGGAGGAGGAGGAACAGCAGCAGCAGCAAGAGGAGGAGGAGGCTGAGGAAGAGGAGGCTGAGGAAGAGGACGAGGAGGATGATGTGCCGCCGCCTCCTGAGCCGCAGCCGACCAAACTCAGTTTGCTCGATATCATGGCAGCGCTGAAGGGCATGAAGAAGGAACCGGCGTCGTCGGCGCCTTCGGTGCAACCTGGCAGCGAGGAATAATAGAAAGAACAGAGATTCTCTTTTTTTTTTTTTAATTATTTCCTTCTCTCTACCTTGCAACGCAGCGTTTCGCGTGTGAAGGAAAGGTAAGACGCCTTGCTTGCTTTTCGTTTAAGCTGTTACTATTTCTTTGTTTCTGTTGCCTTCACGCACTTTTTCACTATTCACCGCTAACGATGCTATGGAATGAAAACACCGATTTAGAGAAAAGGGGTAAAAAAAAAAAAAAGAGAATCGAAAGGCTCATGCCTTGCTTTGCTGACGGCTCTATATGCCTTCACTCCTCGTCTCTCTTTGATACGGAAGGGGGGGGGGGAAAGAATGGCTTTGCTGAGTTCCGCGCTTCACGCCAAGTGACGGCGCAGTTTATTGAGGGCTTCACTGCTCGAACGCTTTTTTCTTTGTTCTTCCTCAATCTTTGCAGATCAAAGCAAGCTAGTCGTTGCCAGCCGCTAATCACCTAATGCGCTCCCTCAAACCTCCCTTTGACCTTTCCACTTCTCTGCTTTCCGTGTTCCTTTCCTCTTTCTTAATCTCTATATCTTATAAAGCTGTCTCAAGTAGGAAAAGGAAAAAAAAATGCGGAGGATGAGCAGTGCAAATTATCTCCGACGACTGCGATCACGAAGCAGCACCGGGTCAGCGGCAGCGAGAGTAACACGGCTCTTCCGTAGCGATGCCCGAATGTCAGTTGTTCCGACGCTTTCACCAAACCGAGCAATGCAATTCAGAGCGTCGGCCACGACGTCAGCACTGCACCCTTCACGTGTCCTACGCAGGCCGTTCATGCCGCCTGTCTTCCGATCTGCTGAGCTGGCCGCGGCACTGCAAGATGCTCGTCAAAGTTCGCAACCAAGCGAACGCGCGAGCGGCAACAACAGCAGCGTGAACAGCGCCGTGGTGTACGAGCTTTCCGTTATCCCTGTCGACGAGCTGGTCCAGCGTGTTCACCGTTTTAGTCGCACCAACTTCGCACCGGCGCAGCGGCCGCTCCTCTATGCTCACCTGCGGGAGATTATGAAGCCGCAGCGCATGGCGCTGATGCCGATCAAGGCACTGCAGGACTATCTACAGCTGGCGCACGTGGCGGGGCTGCATGAAACTTGCCTCGAGGTGTATCATGCGGCGCGGGAGCACGCACCACCCTCGACGCTGTCGCTACACTCGAAGGCCCCCTTGTTGGTCGGTTGCGAAGCCACATTGAGCAGCAGCAACAACAGCAACGGCGGCTCCCACGACGGAGGCAACGGTGCTGATCACCTTTCCGCTACCGCAGCTAAAAGTAACGTGAGCGTTACTGGTCTTGGCGGCGGCGTCATGGCTAATAGTGTCAACCTAGTTGTGGACAGCGCCGTGCTGGTGACGAGCTTTGTGGTGGACAGCGCGTACGCCATGCAGAGCTCGGCGGAGTTGACACGAATGGCCTCTTACTGTGTCTCACAACTGCTGTCGACCTTCTCCGCGTTGTCGTCGTCGTCGTCGTCAGCGGTGCCTGCGGAAGTTGCGGCAGCCTCACTTGTCTTGCGCAGCCCACAGGAGACGGTGGTGGAGATGTCGCTGGTGCGGTGCCTTTGGCGAGCGCTGTGCCTGGCCGAGTACTACCGCTGCACCGAGGCGGGCGGCGTGAATGCGGTGAGAGGTAACGCGGAACAGGCGCTGGCCGACGCGGCCGCAATTTTGGCGGCGTGCCAGCGCGTCGCTGCGGCGCGTCGCGAGGCTGCTGCAACGCTGCAGGAGAGCGCCACCGTACGTCGCACATCTGCCGAGGTGCCGCAGGCAGGGACGACGACGACGCAGCTGACGGAGCTTCTTCAGCTGTGTGTTCATTTCGTCCGCTACGCTTCAGTCGGCGACGACGGCGAGTTTGCCTTTTTTAACTATTGCAAGGAAAAGGGCATCTTGACGAAACCCCAGCCGCTTCCACCGAGTTTGCTTGGCCGAGGCACGTTTCTCGATGGCAGGGACGGCGACAGGACGGCTGCTGCTCCCGCAGCTGCGACCGTGACAGCGACGACGAGCGATGGCGCCTCCGCGGCTGTGTACGACGCGGACGAGGTGCAGGTCTTCTACGGCTCCCTCATCGAGACCTGCTCCGCTGGTCAGCTGGTGCCGGAGGCGATGCTGTACTTCACAGAGGCGCGGCGTCTGCTACGCTGCGGCCCACTCGACGACGTGGAGGACAGCTGCGCGGAGGTGCTGATGACGGCTGCGGTGGCCGCTCCCGAGACGAAAGTTGAGGGCGAACGGCCCGCAGCGGCAACAGTGGCCGCAGCCGTTGCAAGAGACGCCTTTTTGTCATCTCCCTCTCTACTTCCCCCACTTCCATCCGTGATGGCGAGCCGGGGTGCTCCTGCGCCACCACCGCCACCGCCGCCTGTCTCGTCATCCACCCCTTGCGTTGCGGACAAGCAGGCAGGCGACAACCAGCTGCGCCGCGATGGCCAAAACGACCTTTTCACCGACTTTTTAATTCACCGCCTGCTCTTCACCTTGCAGGCGGCAAAGGATAATCGCCGCGTGGTGCGGCTGGCGCGTGCCCTCATCGCGGCTGGAGTTGCCGAGAAAAACGTGAAGGTGAATTTGTGGACGCTGCTGCTCATATCCGCCGGCTTGACGAGGGCGGTCGATGTGGTGCTGGTGGCGCACCGCTACGCCATGCAGCAGCTTGCTTTGGTGGGTGGTGGTGGTGGTGGCGATGCCTCGTCCGCTGGGTCGGAGCGTCGGACGTGGGAGTATCTCCTCCAGACCTCGCTCAACGCCCTGTCCAAGTGCCAGCTGCCTCACTTCGAGGCGGACTACCTCAGCCCTGCACGAGAGGACGGTGTGCTGCACTGCACGGACGAGTTCTACTTTGGCTGCCTGCTGCAGGATGCGCACAACTCCATGAACCCGGTGCAGCGTGCGGCGGAGGTGCTGGCGCGGATGGCGGATACCAAGGTGCCCCTCACCGCCCCACTCGTTTCCCGGCTGCTCAAGCTGTACCTGCGCGCCGAGGCGGCGGAGTTTCTGGCAGTCTACAAGCATGCTGTTTCGGAGCTGCACCTGCGGCGGGTGCTATGGACAGACCAGCTGATTTTGTGGGCCGACCGCCGCCGCTACTTTCTTACCGCGGAGGATCGGGCGTACATCGTTGACGAGGTGCTGCGCTCGCGTAACGTGGACGACGTGGCGCGGCTGCTGCCGATGCTGGGCGGTCTGCGGGCGCAGTTCGCGCTGCTCCACTACGACTACACCCACGCGGCGCGGGAGCACTTTCTGGCGGACGGGACGTTGCCGCGCGACGCGCCAACGATGCAGGACTCGCGCGCGCACTTTTTAGCGACGCGGGGACTGATCGTGCAGCGGGGCGTCATGGCGCCAGTGGGGGACTCCTGGGTCAGCGATGCGTCACCGTATTTTGCAAGTGATAAGGAGGCCCTGGGTGAGGAGGTTGAGCTGGGTGCGGTGGAGACGGCACACTACGGTGTACAACCACGCATGCTCGGCGACAGCCCGCGACGTGCGCTGCATGTGGCGATAGCTGCGCTCTCGGAAACTCCGCTGCTGCTCCCCGGTGCAGCAGGGCAGTCTGCGAGCGCCACTGCGGCCGACGCGGAGAGGCTGCACGATGAGGCGCTGCGCGTTTATTTGGCAGATGTGCTCGGCGGGCTACAGCGCTCTCTCAATTCCGTGTCGTAGTCGTGAAAGTTAACACCGCAGTATAGAGGGAGAAACAGGGAAAGAGAACGTGTCTTTTTTTTTTTTGATGTCTGATGAAGAAAAAACAAAGTGTATTTCCAATTGCTCCTCTTTTTTTTTTTTCCCAGTCTCACTGTTCCAGTTCTTGCTTCGTTGCTGATGCATAGGTTTCATTTCTTCTGGTGGGTTTTTGCCCTGTGCGTTGCCTTCATTGTTTCTTCTTTTTCCTTTCTTCACACTCATGAAGCTAAATTGTGCACACAAAGAAAAAAGAAGAGGGGGGGGGAGAGGGGGAAAAAAAAAGAGGAGGGCAGAAAGAACAAACGACTGGTAAAGTTACCGAGCCACTCTATTCTCTCGTGTACTCCTTGTCAGCTGGTATAAATGAGTGGCCTCACAGAACGTATCAGAACTTAGAAAAAGAAACAACAACCGTTTTGTCTTCAATACAATCCTGTCTTTTCTGAAACCTACTTTTTTTTTTCTTTTTAGCTACATTCTTTCGCGTTTTTTGAGCGAAGAATCAAGGAAAGGAGGAACAATCGCAATCGGAGGTGCACTTGGCTTCTCTTCAACTCCCAAGCGTCCATTTTTCGACTTTTATTGAAGAGAAACAAAGGCGTCATATATACGCATACACCCCACTCTCACACGCCATGTCGGACCACGACGACGAGGATGATCGGCTCAGCCTCAATCTAGGCGACGACCGCGATGAGGAGGCCAGCGGCAGCGACGAGGACGACGTGGACGGCGCCCACCACCGCCACGACGGTGACGGCGAGGCCGAAGAGGAGGAAGATGACGAGCAGCTGCCAGAGGACGTGGCCGCCAACGTCGTTCTTTCCGGCAACGCGCAGGCCGCGAAAGGGGCACGCGCGCGTGGCGTGAATGAGCGTGTGACGACGGCGGTGATGACCAAGTACGAGCGGGCGCGTGTGCTGGGCACGCGTGCACTGCAGATCAGCATGAACGCTCCTGTGGCGGTGGCCCTGGAGGGTGAGACAGACCCGCTGACGATTGCCGTGAAGGAGCTGCGAGAGCGACTGACACCGCTGATTATTCGTCGCGTGCTGCCTGACAACACATATGAGGACTGGAGTGTTAGCGAGCTGCTAGTCGACTTTGACCGTCCCGCTGATGAGCGCTACACAAACATCTAATCGAGAAAGTGGGCGTGGATTCGGTACTGCTGTGCGAGTCCGCGTTGGAGTTTCTTTTTCTTTTTCTTTTTTTTTTCTCCTCCTTCACAGTAAAAGCTAGTTGGGTAGGTGAGAGAGTTCTTTACGACCGCGATGGCGCGGCCTTGCAAACATAAGTGGTGACTCGTGTAATGTGCTTCACAATGAACTGGGTCTCCGTTCTCCCTGTTCGTTCTTTTGAGTGCTAATGTGAGGAGGGCGACGGTTACGATGGCGTATCAGAAAACCGCTATTTTATGTTTCTTTTTTTCTTCTTTATTTGTTGCCTAAGCGCTTCACTAACACAAAGTGCTGATTGCTTTAACAACAAAAAAAAAAAAAAAGAGAAGATAATGCAAATGAAAAAAAAAAAAAAGACAGAAAGACTCAGATTTAGAACTCCGTTTTTTTTTTTCTAATTCGGCTTTCTGTTTGTGCGAGCAGAAACGCTACAAATGTCGCCGTGCCTGCAACACGATGTATGCGCGCACATTCGCAATGCGTGCCACGCTGTCAGCTGCACCGTTGCATCTCGTGGCAGCTTCGTTCAACTACCAAAGAGGCCCTATGCTTTTTTTTTTTTTGTATGTCGGTTGCCTCCATTTGGGAAAACTATATCTGTGCCTCGCCACCAAAAGCAACTACAACTCCTCGCTTTTTTTTTTTCTCCCTTACCCTTCTTCTTTGTCATTTTCGTCACGAGCGCAGTACTTCACAGAAGTCGGTTTTTTTTTTTTCGAGCTCGCCACTCTACTCAGTTATCCCTTTTAAACATATATATATATTTTTGCAAAGTGCTTAAGGCACAAAAGAGTTGTATGAACTTCTTCGCTTGTCCCTCCATCGCTGTGTTCTTCTAATAATACTATACTCTTTTCCTAGTCTCAGTTGATAGAGCCAACAGCACTTTTTTTTTTTCTTTATATTCATCTTCAGTATTTGTCTTGTCTCCACTTTGTAGTATCGCTGTTCATTTACATTTGCACGTCTTCCCGCCTCTTTGACAGCTCTTTTTTTTTTTGTGTGTGTGTGTGTGTGTGTGTTTTGTGAGATGGGCTCTCCCACCGCGCAGTGCCTCAAGCGGCTTCAAATCGAGCTGCACAAGCTTGCCACTGAGAAGGACGTGGCCTACGAAATCGGAGCAGACCCGCAAAACATGCTTCGCGTTTACTTTGTCATGGACGGCCCGGCCGACACGCCGTACGCCGGAGGTCGCTACGTTGGACTGCTCGAGATCCCGCCAGACTATCCGTTTAAGCCGCCGAGCGTGCAGATGTGCACCCCGAGCGGCCGCTTCAAAACCGGCATGGCCATCTGCCTCTCGAATAGTTCTTACCACCCGGAGCAGTGGTCGCCGATGTGGGGCTTGCGTACCATTCTGATCGCACTCGTGTCTTTTTTTGTGTCAAACGAGTCGACGACGGGATCGGTCGACAGCAGCGAGGCGGAGCGGCGCAAGTACGCCGCGAACAGTCGGCAGTACAACGTAGACCGTATCAAGACGGTGTACAAGCGCGTGCTGCCGGAGGCGTACGCGAAGGATGTAGCGTATCTGGAGAAGCAGGAGTCGGGGATGGTGGACAGGCCGAGTCAGCAAGAAGATGGCGAGATCGAGAGCGGGGACACCGACGTCGGAGACAGGGGAGACAAGGCGCCATCTCAGCAGAATCAAGGTGGAAAGACAGAGACAACAGATACCGGCAAAGGCGAGGAGCCGACGAGCGTCGAGAAGCCCAGCGATGCGGAGGCCCCGAAGAAGTCGCACCAGCGCTCCCTTCACGCTCACCGCAGAGCGAGCACCGACGAGGCGGCAGATAAAGTGATGCAGCTCGGCGGTGTGCCCTGGCGTCGATGGCTGTCAATGGCGGTGTTGGTGGCGGTGGGTTTGGTCCTCATGGAACAATTACGTTGGTGCTTGGGGCGAAGGTGAGTAACGAGCATGTATGTATGTGTGCACGTGTTTTAATGTATGTACTCACTTTTTTTTTTCCTGGACAGCCAAAGCAGCTGTGATGATTAGTTGGTGAGGGTTTGATGACGTCTAGCGATGTGATTTACCTTTTTTTTTTTTAAGCGTGAGGGGAAAAGGCGAAACAGGTTTAAATCACTACCTCTTTTTTTTTTTTGTTCCTACCCGCGCGCTTCTTCTTTGGTGTTTTTCATAAATCTGTAGTTGTCCTGTTCAGGCTTTTTTTTTTTAATGAAGAGGCTAATGTGTAGCACGTACACACACCTTTGAACGCTCCGCTATGCTTGCTATTGGTTTTTTCTTTTCTTTTTTTAAGTGCTGCTTCATCGAGCTATGACCACCTTACCAGATTTTTTTGTCTTCACTGATTTCGCTTTCTACTGGCTTCATTATTACTATTATTATTATTATTGGACTACTGCCATTGCTGCAGCGAAGCGCGTCAGAAGAGAAAACCAAACACGCGTAGGGATGCCTTTTCTGAAGTCCACAGAGGCTTTCCTTTTTTTTTTTTTGGAAGGTGATTCGTTTCACGTTCTCAGGAAAAAAAAATGAACCGCATTCAACGCAGCGCAAAGCGTTGCTTTCCATTGACCCGGGGAGCTCAAAGCCATGTTCAAAACTCAGGCAAAAAAGAAAACAAAAACAAAAACAAAAAGGAAAGAGGAAGGCTGCACAGATACCAGGCTACTACAGCTCTCACGCTCTCGCGCAACTTTTCGCTCCCCCTTTTTCTTTTTCTGCTTATTTTGCTTTCGGCTGTTGCATCCCTTGTGGAATCATACCACCATACACACACACGCCTATCAACATCCACCAATACGCAGAAAAAGAACGATTTTTGTTCTGTTGACTCCGCTTCATATCATCACACATACATACACGCACACAACCGAGCGTTTTGCTGTCTTCTTGTGAGTAACTCGTACCACAAGACATCCCTTTTTTTCTTTTTTTTTTGTGTTTGCTAAGGAAGAAGAGAAGAAAGAAGGATCCCTACCTCCTCCTCAACAAGCAAAAAAAAAAAAAAATGATGCGTCGTGTCTGCAGCAACACCGTGCGTCGCTACGGTGGTGCCATGGCAAAGGTGGTGGAGTCGAAGGCGGTCGTGCAGCCGTCCCTCGTTGAGTCCCGCCGTCACCTCGAGCCGATGAGCGTGTGGTACCTCGCCTCCTGGACCTGTGTCTGGTGGTACTCCTTTTTCTTCTGGATGCCCGTGCTGTGGGCGGACATGATCGTGCCTTCTTTTGTGTACAACAAGCTGCCCGTCATTCACTTCATTCAGGAGAAGCGTGCGGAGCAAAAGCTACGCCGTGTGCTGGATGAGACCTACACTCAGTGGAGCACGGAGCTGGAGGCGTCGCACATCACCGATGCCATTTCTCGCACTTTTTAAAGCGGTTGAAACGCAGTGTGGTGCCTCGAAAAAGAGAGAAAGAAAACGGAGTGGAGTGAAATGCGATAACGACAAAGTACAGAGTTGAGCAGCCGCCATCACGTGCCCCAAGAATAGCACATCAGCAGAAAAAAAAAAAAAAAAGCATCAACAGCAGACAAACGGACAAGCAACGAATAAAAAGATGTGACAGATATGTTGTGCTTAGAGAAGAGAAATAAAGGCGGAGAGAGCAGCGTGCAAACATGTCTCTCTCATGAAAGGAAAAAAAAAAATAAACACACACACACGACGCGCTCGTTTTTTTTTTTTTTAATCTTTAGGGCGTTTTTCTTTTCCTGCACAGCTTTCCAGTTTCTTCGTTTTACTCCACTTTTTTTTGTTGCTTCCTCGAGTGTTCTGTCCGCCTCTTTCCTTTCCCTGTATATTCATATGCGTTTTTTTTTTGTTCTTTGTTGTTGTGCACTCTGTGCCTTTCTTTTACTATCTAGTAGTTGTAGTAGTTAACCATATCCACCAAACAAAATAAACTACCAGAGAGGAAAAAAAAAAAAGAAAAAGTGTTTCTCCAAGACTATGTCGCCTGTCGAAGGTCTCGGTTTCCCCAATGTCATGTTCAGGCTTTCGATGCATCTTGTACGCGCAGCTGATCGTCGCTTCTCTCTTTTTTTTTTTCCTTTACAAACCCAGAAGACCGTAGAGGTGGTACTTCACTTTATATGTATGGGATGCAACAGCGGCATCGTTTATTATTATTATTTATTTTGTCGAACTGCTGTCTTGGGTCTCAGTGTTGCCATATGCTGCGTGAAGTGCTGAATGTAAAAGGCGTGTGCTTTTTTCGTTCTTTCTTGACCTTGTTTTTGCACGGCGACCGGCAAAAGTTGTTAATGAGCTCATTTCAAGATGTCGTGTGTGCCGTATGTGTTTTTTTTTATTTTATTTTATTTTGCCGTTTCAACTCTTTTTTTTTTCCTCTTCTTTTTTCTTGTTATATTCAAGACATGCTCGTGCTTTCAGCCGAAAACAACGATTACACAGAACAACTTTCTAATCCCAGTAAGACAACAAGGAAATAAAATTGGGAAGAAAGAACGACGGCTTCACAGTCCACGGAGCTCACACAATAGATAGTCAATCATAGAATCACTTTTCCAGCATGAATAACAGAGGTCATACAGGAGCATTTCACCATAGAAAACTAGCTTCAAGCTGTCTTCTGTTATTGTCGTTGAGCGTTCGACCACTTTTTTTTAATTCCTCACTAGATCGTGAAGGAAGGGCACATGGACGACTACGCGGCGTGGCGCTCGCGCGTGCTGCGTAGCAACTCTACACGCTTTTCATCTCCATCCTTCGCAAACGCCGCCTTCACCACCGCCGGCACACCGTCAACGGCGGCCGCCGCGGATCTACACAGCAACAACAAGAAAAGCCACAGCGCGGATGGAAGCGTTGACGATGCCGTTGCCACAGCTCGGCTGTCCGAGGTGCTGCAGGACATCATCGCGACAGAACGGGGCCAGGAAAAGGTGTGGCTCAACGTACAACCGTGTGTGCTGCACACGATCAAACTTCTTATCGCTGCGGCACAGAGCCGTGCAACGCGCCTGCGTGAACTCGAGCACGCGGTGGAGCAGGCACAAGCGTGCTTGGCGGTACTGGTGCGCGATCGTGATGTCAAGGAAGAACGCTATCGCCTTGACACGGCTGCTCATCAAGCGGAAACGGAGCAGCTGTGGAAGCGGATGCTGCTGCTAGAGGCGCAACAGCAGCAGCAGCAGCAACAACAGCCTGCGTGTTCGACTCAGCCTTTGTCGGCGTCGGCTGTTGAAAGTCGTGTTCACGCACTGGAGCAAGGTCTGCAGTGCGTAGAAAGTCAGCTGCGTCTTTTAACGGTGCCCGGCCACGAGAGGACAAAGCAAGCAGGACAGTCACGCTCGTTCTCCTCCTCGTCCTCTGCAAGCTCGACCGTGAAGCGGGATGACGTCAACAAGACAGTGTCTGCTGCGACGCCATCACAGGAAAAGAACAATGCGAACAGAGGGTCGCACTCGCCTGTCACGGGGCGGATGCTGGAGGAGGTACACCGTCTGCGCCGACAGTGGAAACACTTCTTAGAAACTGTGCCTGCGTCCTTGCGGAAGAGCGAAGACGAAGACGGCGGCGCACTGAAGGAACGACAGCGTCGCAGGCAGGCTGATCAGCAAGACCCTCGTCCGTGCTATGACAAGAGCGGTCAAGGGTGCGCCAGCACAATGCCACGGCGGGCAAAGGCACGGCCTATTTCGAGGCCTCAAGAACCACTGAGCGCAGACGATGTGCAGAGCGACACAGATATTTACGCAGACAGCGCGTATGATCAAAATGACGACGAACACCACTACGCACAACTTGCTGATGGCTTCACGGACATCCAATACGCAACGAGCACTTCGGCAGATCTTCCCTTTTCGTCATGTGGTCGACGTGTGCGGTGGTATTGGGCCAGTGGTGCTTCCAGCACGTCCCCCTTTTCTTCCTACCCTTCTTCAGCGCAACGGGCGCAGCACGGTGGTGCACTCGCCAGCGCGGCAAATCTAGCCGTGCCGTGGGCGGAGTGGCACGTCTTTGATGGCCGCACGAGCTGCTGGCACAGCCTCGGCGACTGGGCCACGCATCATCACCAAATGGAAGCGCTGAGGCAGAGCGATGCGACGCACCACCGCGACGAGCCGTCGCGACTTGGGTGGATGTTGCGCACCACCGCACTCGTCGCGTGGCCGCGCCCGACGCGGCTGACGGTGCGCCGCGGCGGCATCTACCAGGTGCGTGTGTGTCTCGTGCGTCATTGTGCTTCCGGTGGCAACGTAAGTCCAAGGGAGCAGCTGGATAAGGAGGATAATGTGCTTTCGCTGTGGGTGAACGGCGTTGCAGTGACGGGGCTGTGTGAGCGAGTGAATCACACGCTGCTGTACACACAGACGACGACGGCTGCGACGACGACGCCACCGACGCGCCATCGCCGCAGCCCCTCTCCACGCAGAACCAGAGCCACCGTCTCCCTCACTGCCGCCGCCACCGCGTCGAGAGCGAAGGCACAGGGCCGGTCTTCGTCGCTTTTTGCATACAGCTCGTCCTTCCTACCGCAGCATACGCAGATGGAGGAGGCGTACCATGTGCTGCTGCGCCGGCCGTGCTGCCAACCGGCACAGATATACACTCACACGATTGTGGCATGCCTCTACCTGCCTGCGGATGTGACGCTGCAGGTGCGGTGTCGGGAGCTGCACAATGGTCCGAAAGTCGTCCACGAGGCTTTCTGTGAACTGACCCACCTGGTGTAACGTCGCATACACACACACAAAAAGAAAAACAGAAAAAAAAACAGAAGGAGGAGTGGGCGGCATCGAGGACGAAACAGTAAAGAGAAGAAAAACGGAAGAAATACGCAGCTTTTTAAGCGTTCTCGGAGTGTTTTTTTTTTTCTTGTTTTTTTACAAGCATTTGCGTCGGGATCGTTTTTACGCTTCAGAGTAGCAAGTGTGTTTCCTGCTTTGGCGAAAACACACAAACAGCCGTAACAAAATCCGCCTTCTTTTCCCCAAAGTCGTGCTTTGCGTCTAGCAACTTGGTTCAGAAACCTGTTCTTCACTTCCTTTTTTTTTTCCTCCCTCTTTTTCTTACATTTCCCCCATCCCCCCAAATCACTACTTGTACAGCAATACATCACCAACAGCATAGCGGCCATGGGACAAGGAAATGGTGTGGCGCTAGCCAAGGACACCTTCCAGGCTGAGCAATTCCTCCAGTACAACGAGGCGCGCCACCGAATCGTGCACCGCGCCTTTGCAAAGTGCGTGGCGCCCTCCTCCAAAGGCAAGGAAGACGGCTATGACCTGTCTCCTGAGGAGCGCATGTGCGTCGAAGAGTTTGCCATTCTCTACGCCGGCTTCGCAAAAAAGGGCTTCCTTCAATTTAGCGGTCTCTATGAGCAGCATCAGCGAGACATGCAGGAAAAAGCGAGACTGGAGTATATGCAGATGCAGGCTCGCCACGATATCAACCGTTAAGCCTTTCTCGATTGAAAAGCAAAGCAAAGAAGAGGGGGAAAGAAGATAGTGCGCACCACCAAACCGACACTCTTTCATGTTGTGTCAATCTGTCTTTGCAACTTTGGCTTACGAAGTCAGGTGTACGCCCTTGACATAAGACAGCTACCGTTGTATCAATAAGCTATAAATCTCTACTCTTTTTTTAATGTGTGAGTGCTGGTTGTCCTTTGAAAGACGAGGGTGTATGAACGCGAGTTCGCTTGCTGCGCTTTCCCGCTCACTTTGGCGTTTTTTTTTTCTGTTGTGATTGACTACGTTTTTTTTTTTCTAATATGTTAAACTCCGTTTCACATCAACCACAGTTTTTTTTTTTTAAACAGAAGTGGCATAGATTTGAGCGTATTGTGTAAGCGTTGTTGACTCGTAGTGTTGCCCTTTTTCTGCGGGATTGGCGCGTCTCCGGCTCGCTTGGGTGCACGCACGAAGACGCAGTTTCTGTTGGCCTAAGCAACTATCTTTTATGCTGTTTCAAAAAAAAAAGAGTTCCTTTTTTTCCCCCCTTTTTTCTCTATCGTGCTTTCACAACTTCTAAAGTCAAATGCGGACTCAATTCTGGGATGTGTCTGTTAAGCGGAATTGGGCCCCTTCAAGCGCTCAGGTGCAGCTTAGGCGACAACATCTTCTCCATTCTTCCTTCTGTCTTTTTCTCTCCTCTTTCTCCTCTCTCTTCTGCTGCGCCTGGTTTTCACGACAAATCTCGTCGGCTGCCTTAACGTCCACGTGCGTTTCACACGCACACAAGTGACAACAGCAGCGGTCCACGGCTGTAGTATATATATATATATATATATATATATATATAACCACAACGATGGAAGACGAGAACTCCTCCAAGGCCGTGACGCTTCTCTCGTGTGCGCAGGCGGTTGACTCGCCGCACCCCACCACACTCCCACCCAAGCCTCAATTCGCAGAGCCGTACACCGCGGACGCATCAGCGACGTCCCCCTCTTCCGTTACGGCCAAGGCGCTTCGGCGTTCTGCACCGTTCGCCGAGATACGCAATGCCGCGGCAGCTAACAAGGCCTGCTGCGAGTCGGACAGCAACGAGGAAACGCTGATTCAGCAGCCGCAGGTGTCCCTCCCACGCAGTTTGGCCTCGCAGTCTACGCTGGCGTGGGCCGGCGTGAGCGCGACGCCGCCCTCCGCGTTATTCGGCATGCCAGTCAACAACAACGGCGGTGGAGGTGGCCTCTTTCCCGCCTCCGTCCTTCACGCCGAATCCGCCTGCACCCCAATAGGGCAGAGTATCTCCATCGGCTGTGATTTCTCCCACCGCGGCCCGCTCACATCGACAACGAAGCCGCCGCAGCGAGGTGGCTGCGGCGCGAACACCTACAAGGACAGCGGCAACAGTGAGTCCATCTCTAACGCCAGCCTCGGTGCGGTGGGCAGAGCCGCAAGTCTGCATCTGAATAAGAAGAGTGGCGGGGGTGGTAAAGCACAGCGTTCTCTTTTTCGATCTGTGGCAACGACGGGCTTGGTTATGCCGACATCACCGTTAGTCGGTGCTCCGTCGCAGTGGGGCCCCCTCGCCGCGTCCGCGACGCCCACCACGCCCGCGCTGTGCGGAGGCGATTCCGTTCTCGTGATGGAGCCGCCCACACCGGCGAAGCAGCGTCGCACCATCCACGCCACCGTCCCGACCGCTGCCCCGAGTGAAGTCTACCTGTACGGAAAGAGTGGTCATGACAGTGGCGGCGTCAGCCAAGACGTGAGCTGCGGACCGCGTCTATCCGCGGCGGCACCGACGTCTGCGGCGGACAGCCTCCACCCGTGCATGTCCCCCGGCGGTGCCGCCACTGCCGGTGGAGCAGGGGCCACCTCGTCACCGAAGTTGTTGCCCTGTCCTGTGGCTCCGCTACGCCTGCCGCCGTCCTCGCCCTCGCTTCCGCGTGCGACGACGCCGGCCTCGATGATGACGGCTGCAAACAATAACAGCAACAGTAACGGCAATGGCGGGTTTCCTGCCGCTCCGTCCATGATCTTCAAGTTTCACAGGCACGAGGGCAGTCGCAAGCGCTCGGCTGACGTGCTCTCGCAGTTCAGTGCACTGGACCTGGACGAGACGCCGGCCACGCCGTACGGGCAGACGGTGCTGAACGGCCGTTTCAACAGCCTGGGCGGCGGTGGTGGGAATGGCGGCGGCAGCAGCGGCGTCTTGCCGTCGCAGACCCCTGCGCCAGGCGCGACGGCGCGTGGCAGCACTGCCTTCGTGCCGACGTCGCCGCTGATGGGTGGCTATGCCACCCCCGTAACGCTGTCGCAGCAGATCAGTGGGCCGAACACATTCTCGCAGCTGCTGCTGCACCCGTCACAGGACGTGCTCGACATGTCGCAGGCGGACACAGAGTGCTCGAACTTCTTGGCGCGGCGCATCCTCAACGATTACAACGAGGTGCGGCTGCTGGGCCGTGGCTCCTTCGGCACGGTGTCACTGTACAAGGAGATCAGCTCCGGTGACTACGTTGCGGTGAAGATGTCACCGCCGCTGCGGGCCACCGACATGGCGCGCCGCTACCGACGTGAGCGGTCCATCATGAGCATGGCACGCGGCATGCCGCACGTGGTCCAGCTATCCGCCGCCTGGGAGGAGGGGCGGGTGCCTCGCATGTACCTGCAGCTCGAGTACTGTCCCGGCGGCTCCTTGGCAGCCCTCGCCAGCGCTAAGCAGAGCCGTGGCGAGGTTTGGGCGGAGGAGGAGGTGAAGGTGTTCTTGGTGCACATGAGCATCGCCCTCGACGCGCTGCACCGCGCCAACATCGCCCACGTCGACTTCAAGCCAGACAACGTGCTGGTGGACAAGGATGGTGCCTACAAGCTGTCCGACTTTGGCTGTAGCGTGCTGCTGGACGAGAATGGGCGTCCGCGGGCGGAAACACACAACGGGTACAATACCTCCCTCTCCCCCGGCAAAGCACAACAACAGCAGCACCAACTGCGAGCAAACACTGGCAATGACTGCAGGGGCAGCCTGGCTGGCAGGCGCGACGCCACCGCCACTGCCACTGCCGCCGTCGGCACGAGTGGGACCATCGTGACGGATTTTAACTGGGCTGACGCGACAGAGACGAGCGCCGCCAGCGTCGACGAGGGAGACTGCCGATACCTTTGCGCGGACATGCTGAACGAGAAAAAGTACTTCAAGGCCGGCGACATGTTCTCGCTGGGCATGTCCTTGTACGAGCTGATGTCCGGCCAGCCGCTGCCCCGCAACGGTGACCAGTTTCTGGCGCTGCGGCGGCAGGTGCCAGCTGAGCAGCTGCGCCGCCGCGGCTACTCGCCTGCGCTGATCAAGCTGGTGGCGGCGCTGCTGCACAGCGATCCGACGCAGCGGCCAACGGCGCGGCAGGTACTGCAGTACCTCCGTCCATCGCAGGCGGAACTGCAGCTGCTCGCAGACCCAGCCGCCATGCAGCAGTGGACGGCGAGCGCGGAGTCCTTCACGGCCCTGCAGGACATACAACAGCAACAGCAACAGCAGCAGCAGCAGCGGCACGAGAGTGAGCAGAGTGGCTCGGACAGCCACCCATACGCGACAGTGGCTGCGCTGCGTTGCTTGAGTGCAATGATGGAAGGCTCCTGTTGGCTGCTCACCACCACCCAACAGGACGTCCACTGTACATTGACGAAGGCTGCTGCTGCGGCCAGCGGTGTCAGCGGCGACGAGGAGGCGGAGCAACAGCAGCAGCAGCGCGCTCGACAGTGTCCGCCCCTGCCACCGCAACGCTACGGCACAGGAAACGTGGCGGAGACGGAGTTGGATGACTTGCCCATGTCACCGATTGCGCGCGAGGAGGCGTGCACCCCAACGACGCTCCATTACTAGAGCTGCCGTTCATTAGAATCTCTCTCTTCCTTTCTTTTTTTTTTTTACTGTTGCTTTGAGTGGTGATGCGGAAGTGAAAGGTTGAAAGCTCTGCCGCTTTTTGAAGAGCAAAGTAAAACGAACGCGAACATGTATATGTGGTCGTTATGAAGGGTCGCTTCACATGCCTGTCTTTTTTTTTTTTTTGTCCTCTCGGTATTCTCTTCTTTCCTTTTTTCATTTTGTACCAAAAAAAGAAATGCTGTTGGAGAATTAGCTTTCAATAAAGTTCAACATGAGAAAAAAAGTAAAAGTCACGCATCCGCTTAACTCTAACGCTTTTTTCTTTTGCGCTTTTTTTTTTTTCTGGCAGCCTGTGACCTTTTACTTTTATTTTGTTTTGCTAGACAACTCAGTTGAAACATTTCTTTTTTTTTTTTCCTCATTGCTTCTATTGCTGTTTTCTGTTTTCTTTTTTTTCTACTGTTTTTTGTTTTAGCTTGATTTCTTAAGTCTCTCTCTTCGCAACGCGAAACCAACCGGAATGGCGCGTTTCCAATAGAGAAAAGAGAGACGTCGTTGATGGGTTGATAGCGCCATTTACGTAGTGTTGAAAATGGTTCACTGAAGCACTGTGCACTGTGGGTTACTGTCGCGCATTTCTGATCCGCAATCATTTTTTTTTTTTTTAGTTACTTCTACAAAAAGAACGGTATCCAAAGGGGCGTTTTTTTTTTTTTTGCTATAATTGAATATCCAGCTGAATGCCCCCACAAAATAGCTTTCTTTCTGTCTCTCTCATGCATTTTGGTCTTTTCCATCACCTGTGTCTGCACATCTGGCCCCTGCCCCCTTCCTCCTTTCTTTTTTCGTACTTCATACTTGTGTTTCCCTATTGCTGTGACTCCACGCATAACAAGAGCATTTGGAGAGGAAAAACAAAGCAAAACGGCTCACTTGCTACCTTTTCCTGTCTCTCTCTCTCTCCCTCGTTATGTGCGCGTGTGAACTTTAGCTCTGTGCGATAAACCATTGAAGAGCCAAGTAAGCACAAGCAAAATACAAACATACACACATACAAAGTTCATTTTAAAACGAGAGAGAGAGACGAAACGAATAGAATTGATGCGGCATGTAAAGAGGAGCGAAACATGACTCAAGCAAGCGAGTTCGCAAAAGGCGAGGAGCGGCTGCCGCGTCGTGCGCCAGCCTTCCACCCCGTCTTGATGGAAGTTGCCGGCTGCATGGAGGACGAGAGCGTGCGCGAGGTGACGCAGCGGCTGCGCAAGTACCGCAATCGCTACATGCCGCTGCTGCGGTGCATGTTCACCCTGGTGGCGGCTTCCGTGCCGGAGGCCCGCTTATTCGGCGATGACGACCCGTCGACGCGGCGGAGCGTTACTGCTGCTGCTGCTGCTGCTGCTGCTGGTGCTACGGCTGGTGATGTAGATGGCGTGGGCAAGAGTGGTGCCAAGGCGGGACAGAACGCGACGCCGCTCTTTGCGGCACCGCGGTACGCCATATCGGTGGACAAGACGTATCCGCTGCTGCGCCGCTTGTACACACCGTCGGTCGACGTTGTCGGCGACGCTGTTGTCTCTTCACCCGTCTCCTCTGCTGAGAATCCACTTGGCGAGTCGGAGACCTTCACGTCTAGCCTGCTGCTGCTGCCGTGGGTCGATGCTGGTCCGCAACGCGGCTTCAGCAGTACGGCAGCCGCCACCACAGCAACCACAGTCAGCGCCTGCCGCGAGCGCGCCGTCTGCCAGCTTGAGGACTTCATGAATTATCACTTTTTACCCTTCGCCATGACCCACAACACGCCATCACCGTTCGCCGCTGCCGACAACACCCCTTTTCCGTCTCCTTTTCCGGTGGTGCTGTCGGCTGAGCGGACCTTCGTCCTGCGGCACTACGTCAACGAAGCATGCCGGACCTCGTCGTTTCTGTTTGCCGACCCGTACCACAGCCCATGTGGCGCAGCACACGGAGGTGCTCATGCATCGCTGCGGCAAGCCGTGCTGGTCGATCCTCATGAGGAGCAGCTGGAGGCGTACTTAGCGGACATGGCCGTCCTCGACGCCGCACTCACGTGCGTCATCTTCACCCACTGCTACGTGGATGGCAGTGCCGGGTTGCCAGCCCTCATCGCGCGCTATCCTGACGTGCGTGTCGTGTCAGGGCTGCCGCTGGCGCCGGCTGGCACGACGTGCGTGATTCCCGTCAGCTCCTACTTGTCGCTGCGCACGGTTGCCATTCCCGCTTTCTCGCCGGAGTGTCTGTTGGTGGAGGTGCACGCGGGTGCATCGCTGGTCGGGCTGTGCACCGGAGTGCTGTGGAGCACTGACGCCGCTCCTCGCTGGGATCTCTTGCAGTGGTCGCCTTTCCCGTCGTCCGCACTGACGGTGTCGTCGTCGTCCTCCTCCATGCGCCCTGGGGGTCCAACGGCAGGAGCGGCTTCGTCAGGTGCGGAGGAAAATGAGCCATGTGCATCGGCGTACGGCGGGGGTGATCGAGATGCGGCACTGGCGCACACGCATCGCGTTTTGAAGGAGTTTTTCTTTGACCCGTACCTGGCGCCGCTTTGTCGAAACGCGGCAAGGCATGGTCCGCCAACCAAGTCTGCGCGCGTCGAAGGCGACACAGCATACAGTGCGGATGCGCGCAATGAGGAGAAGAGTGCGGAACGCGCGGCTGACGAGCTCCAGCGGGTGGTACTGCTGCCCACTCATGGCGGCTACAACAACGTCACAAATCAGCTAGATCTCTACTGGGCAGCTCACCTCGGGGATCTGTGTCGGATGAAGCACTCCCGCACCGTCATCGACACCGTCGCGGCGAGCGCCGACGTCTTTGTCAAGTACAACAAGCGCATTCCCCGGCTGCCGCACCCGCCGCTCTTCGACGCATGTCGTGTCACACACCTGCGCCAGCTGCTGGAGTGCATGACGGAGGACAAGCGGGCCCGCTGCGTGGCACAGCTGCCGGCTGACATGCAGCGTGCGCTGACAGCGTCATCTCACCCGTTGGCCCGCCGCATCTTCGTGAACGTCGTGGACGTGCGGAATGCGGAGGACTACCACGCCCTGCACCTCAGCGGGTCGGTGAATGTGCCGATGAGTTTCCCGGGCGTCGCGTACGGCGCGCGGCGGGCGGAGTTGTGGCTGCAATGCGTCCTCGTCCCGCACCAACCCATCCTGGCGCTGTGTGCGGCAGCTTCGCAGAAGGCAGAGGTGCACCGCCGTCTCACCGCGCTATCGCCAGGGTGTACGGTGACCGTCTGCACGTTGGACGACCTTCCACATTCGTCAATAGACGTACATCTGCAGCAGCCACGTGGACGGTGCGCCGTTGCCGACAACGCCACCACCACCACTGTGCCTTCTGCTTCAGTTGCTGTGTCCGCTGGGGTGGAAGAGCAGAGCAGTTTGCCGTGGCTTGAGGTTCACTGCGAGCGGCCGGCCGCGCTGCCAGCGGAGACGCCAATCCCGCGGGAGCTGGTATGGGTGCAGCACGCCGTGGCGCTGGTGCGCCTCACTTCCTACGAACACCTTGTCGCGATTGAGCCAACCGACACGCGGGTGGTGCTGGACGTGCGCACGCCCTACGAATTCAAGAACGGCTCGCACCAGCACAGCGTGCACGTGGAGCTGTCGGAGATGTGTGCGCTGGCTGTAGAGGATGCCATGCAGACCTCACTGTCGCCCACCACAAGTAACAGCGATAGCACCAGCGTGCCATGGTACACGGGTAGCTCTCCACGGCTGGCGGACGTCTACATGGAGAGGCTGCACACGAATGCGTTGATGGCTGGGTTACCAATCGTGCGGCAGGAGACGGCGCTGTCGGACATCGTAATTTACTGCGCGGGCGGCTACCGCTCTCTCATTGCCGCGTCGCTGATGCAGCGGGCCATAGAGACGTCACGTAACCCGGCGTGGCGCGCGCTGCACATTACAGACGTGTCGGGCGGGGCATTTCAAATCATGACGCAGCGGCCCGATCTTTGGCGGGTGAAGGACCGCTCTATTATTTGCATTAGCTGACCTCGGTAAAAAAGGCCTGCAAAGATACTCTACGGCCCTTTCGCGACAAAGCACCTTTGCTTTCATCTTTTTTTTTTTTTTACCTTTCTCCCTCGCTTGATCTCTGTCTTTTTTTTTTTTTTTGAAGGGGGCATCTGCGAGTGCGTGCTTCCTCAGTGTTGGGATTGGTATAGCTTCATACGAGGATGGGAGAAACGCAGTCCGGCGCTGACAAGGGAAGGAGAGGGGGAGGGGAAGGGTGATGGAAAAGATAAGTGGTCATGAAGGGGTGGCGTAGTGGCGCTGCTGGGCAACGCACACGCGGGTGTATATGTGCTTGTTTGTGCCTGCACTGCGGCGTTTTGTCCACAATGAGCGGATTCATGATGCGCTTTGTGCTCTTTTTTCTTTGGTCCAAGAACTCTTTTTTTTTTTTATTTTAGGATTGAAAGGCACAGAAAGGCTGCATCGGAGGTCCACAGACGAAAGAGAGAGAGAAAGTAAGGGGGTAAAAAAAGAAGAGCTCCTTTCTTTGTTGAAAAACAGTATTGCGCTCTTTTTTTTTCCTCTCTTTTGGCTTCGTTTCATGCTTGTGGTGATGTGTGTGCGTTTCTTGTGTCTTCGTCAAAAGTGAGACGGTCCCTGCGCTGCTCAGTCAACACTGGGAAGCAGGAAAAGAAAAAAGCAACTACAAACACCCAAGCGGCGAGGAAGTGGACTCAGGCTGGTCGGCTACGTCTGAAAGATCGTGTGCGAGGCGCGCGCTCTGTCACGTAGACGACGGCGACGCGGTGTGTGAAAAAGAAATGAGGAAGTGCGTGAGGGAACGGTAGAAGAGCGCGGGGAGAAAAAGCGAGAGAAGGCGCTTGCATTGGTGAGTGGCTGCTTTCGGTTTTTTTTTTCTTGTTCTGTGTCTGTTCTACTTTGCTCGAACACTCATTTTGTTTCTTTATATCCATGACGTTCTCTGGAATAAACCCTAGCGTTCAAGCATTGCATCTTCGTTTTTTTCTTAATGACTCTTACGAGGCTTTGGAAAAAAGGCTGGTGTATGTTTGCGGTGTCCGAGAGCTGAGGCGCCTTGCTCGAAAAGGCGCGTATCCACCTGCGCCTTAACAAACAGCCTAGCTGGCCTTTTTCTGAGGGACAGTCTCTATTTTTGTCTCGCGTGTATCTTTGTTTAGGTCTTTTTTTTTTCCTTGGTGAGTGTGTCTTCGTTTCCTCTTTTTTTTTTTCAATATTAACCCGTTTTTGTCAAGGTTGCACCCGTGCAATGTGCCGGCAACGCTTAATTTCAAGCACCGCAGGTAACTAAAATGAAAGAGGATCAGCGAAGCGTGTGCTTTCAAGTTAAAGGTCTCCTTAATGCGTTTTTTTTTTCTTTCTCTTTTTGAAGGCGCAAAGAGCAGAGGCACTATTGCGGTGAGCATTTCCGAAAAAAAAAAATGAACGAAGAGTTTTTTTTTTTTTTTGAGATTACTTTTGTCACAAAAACAGAACAAAGAAAAAGCCTGGGGCTTAAAATCGTTGTCTTTTGCATCATTTAGTGTTTTTCTCTCTTCTTACTATACTGCCTTGCCTCTTTTTTCCTTTTTCCCCTTACCTTTGATTGTATTCAGCAATTCCGAAATATAACGTGGTGCTTGCTTCTTTCTCTACGTTTGCCGTCACTGACGACTGTTCTAACTTTTTTTTTTCTTTTTTTTTCAGGCCATCATTTACAAAGAGAAAGCAAAACAGACACACACACACATACACAGACACAACCAGGGCCTTCTCGCCAGCATTGACCGCTTACATTTGGAACAAGGTAACATCTGCAATCTACGTGTAACGCTCATTAAGAGCTTAGTATGCTGCACCGCGCTACACGTGTGGCGCTCTGCGCGGCAGCCGGCAGCGCATCCACAGCCGTTACCTCCCCAAACACCGCTTCCTCGTCTTCTAGTGCTTCGAGGACTCGCAGCAGCAGCAGCAGTAACAACAAGCCTTCTCGCTTCAAACCTGGCCAGACGAGCACATGGGCATACGGTGCCACACACCCGCAGCCAACCACGAAAGAGCCGTGGGACAGCCTGCAAGGGCTGCTGATCGGTGTCCGGCCGATACGACCGGTGAACGTTTTCGAAGACCGTCCGGTTGCTCTGGGCCGTCTCATCTCCAAAATATCCGAAACGGCGTACAAGGTGAAGTTCTTCAAGGCAGGGCCGAGGAGCAACGCCGGCGTGCTCAAGAAAGGCGACGATGCTCCTCCTCTGACGCTTGACGTCGGCACCCGCGTCACGATCGGCTTCGAGGACAACCCTGTCAGCCCAGCCGCTGTTGTGCATTCGGGTATGTACATGAAGGGTACAATTGCTAAGGTGAACGGCAACGCCACCTACACGCTTCTGATGGACAGCGACGAGGTGGAGCTGTCGGTGGCGCCGAAGCGCATCGTGGCGCGCGAGCCGGCAAAGAAGGTGTTTCACAACGCGAAGTACCTAGAGATGGTGGCGTGGCTGCGCTCCTGCGTGTACGACCCCCGCGATGTGGAGGCGGTCGCCTTCATCCTCTTCAGCCGTGGCTGGCGGGTGGAGCGACTCCACCTTCTTGAGAAAGTCGACCTTGCGCAGCTGCGCTTCATCTCCCCCATCGAGCGTGCCAGCATCACCGAGAAGGCGCAGTGGGAGCGTGACCACCACAACGTTATCCGGATGTTGCACCGTGAGCGGGTAAAGGACCGCGACTGGCGCTACGCGCTTGGCAAATACAAGGGCACCATCAGCTGTATCTCAGGCGTCTTCGTCGTCACCTACGTCTTCACCTCGAATCTGCGGGCGTACCGGCGGCAGCAGCGCGGCTATCAACTCAAGACCGCCACCAACACATTGTTGAAGTCCGTCACAGGGGAGGCGAATGGCACGGCGGTCAGTGCGGTGGCCGACAAAGCCTTTGTGGTTGAACGGCGCGAAGAAGAGGCCCTAGTTGCGAGCGTGCTGAGCCAGATGGTGCCCTCACACCCCCGTATCGTCGTGTTTACGGGCAGCTCGGGCAGCGGCAAGAGCGTGTTATGCCGCAACGCTGTCCGCCGGCTCAACGCACCGACAGTGCGCGTCGATATCCGCGGCACCGAGGATACGCTGCGCAGTGTCGTCAAGGCCCTCGGCGTGAATAACGTCGAGGTGTGCGGTGACTTGCTCGACTTCGTTGCCGAGGCCATGCGTGGGGCCACGCCGAACGGTAGTGACCGCATTCCATTTCTCGTCATGAAGCTGCGCGAGAACAGCAGCCTTGAGAAGGTCTACCGCGAGTCGATTGGTCTGGTGAGTGACTACCAGGCCTGCCACATCATCCTCGAGGTGCCGCTGAAGTCGCTGACGCCGTCCAACGTAGCCCTGCCGCGTTTGGACTTCTTCTACGTGCCGACTTTCTCACGTGAACAGGCATTCGCCTACACGGAGCACATGCTGAATGCGCTGGACATGGTTTACTTTGTGGAGACAGTTGGCACAAACAGCAACGACTTGGATGAGCTTTACGCGGCACTGCGGCAGCGTGGCGTGGATCCGGTCGCATACACCAGCCTGAAGCTGATGAAGGCGATGCGGCGGCTGCGTGCGGCGCTGGACCCTATGAGCGCGCCGGTGCGCGACGCGGTGAAGCAGCTAGCGTCGGTGCCGTTTGCCGATGGTGTGCACGACGAGGCGGTGGGCGACTTGACTGCGCTGGCGGATCCGGCGTTGCGAGAGTTTGTGGTTTACGATCCGGTGCAGGACACGTGGCGCTTCACGCAGCTGGTCTTCCACACGGCTGCACGATGCATCATCATCACGTAAGAAAGAAGAACGAAAACAAAAAAAAACACAAGAAGAGAGGGAAAGGTAGTTTCTTCTTTGTTGTTGGTGATAGTTTTGGTGCATCTTATTGCGCATTTTCCTTTTTTTTTTTCCATTGCAGACTGAACTGACGTTAAGTGCTGCGCTGCATTCAACGTCACGCTCCCTCAAAAAAAAAAAAAATGAAACTTCTGGTCTTTTCACTTCATGCCGCTATAAACAAAAGCAAACCGAAAAGAGTTCGCCACCCCTCGCAGTCTATATGCTTACATTAAAAAAAAAAAAAAAAAGAAACAGAAACGAAAAAAGAGGGAAAAAGCAACTCCTCTTTCTTCTTGCTTTCACTTGCTGTTTTTTTTTTTTTTGTTGTTGTTGTTCTTGCAGCTTTCTATTCGATGCTACCTTTTTACCTTTTTTTGCTCTTCTTGCTCTTTGAAGCCCATGTTTTGGAGTGTCTGCTGTGAGTCGGCAAAATAGATTGGAGGTACATTGCTGACCTGTCGAGGATAAAACCTCAACGTATACCCTCTAAAAAAAAAAAAAAGGCGCAGCTTCTTTCTCTCTCAAGTCGAGATACACTTATACGGGTAGAGCGTGATTGCGCGTCGGTGAAAAATCACCATCAAAAAAGAACTCACAAAAGAAATACTTGACTTTTTTTTTAGTTTTCAACTCAGAGCTCTGACACGGACACGAACGCGCACGCGACCCGATGTACTTCAGAAGCCGCTCTTTGCGCGGCCTCGCCGTTGGCGGCTCCACTTCGCAGCTCTGCTGTTGCGAGTCGATGCTGGTTACCATGTCGGCCGACAAGAAAGGTGCCGGCGACAGTGTCCCTGCTGCGGTGTCATCGTCCCCCTCTTCGGCCGGTGCTCGCCCAAAGAGCATCATTCCACGCGACATCCGCACCCTCTCTGCACGGGCGTACTTCCAGCACCCTCTCATCGGCTTTGGCGTGCACCACTTCGCCGAGGGTCGCATCACACAGCAGCTCTCCTACGACGAGTACGTGGTGGACATGGAGGACGTGCATCTTTCTCCCATTGTCGAGGTCAGCGCACGCGTTCACGTGCGGGTCGGACGCACACAAACAAACGCCGGCCGTGTCGTCGGCGGCATCGTGGGCCGCGTGAACAGCAACGGCACGCTGGGTGTGGTGATGGACAACAACACCTTTGAACCTCAAGTGTCGCAGGACTGTGTCGAATTGGTCGAGGGCCGCTCTCGCTTTACACTGGAGAAAGCGTACTTTGACATGGTGGAGTGGATGCGCGACGCCGGCGTCCGTCGCCGCGGCGACCGCGAGCGGCTCTGCTCTCTGCTCTACCAGCGTGGCTGGCGGGTGGAGAAGCTATACATGCTGGAGCCGGGCGACGTGCACTGCATGCCCTACTTGAAGAAGTCGGTGCGAATGAAAGTGTTGGAGAAGGTGGAGTGGCAGCGCGAGCATCACGCGGAGATGCGCGCGCTGCTGCGCGAACGGGTGAAGGAGCGGACGTGGCGGTACTTCATCCAAAAGTACAGCGGCTTTGTCAGCGCCAATTGGGCTGGGCTGGGCGTCATGTCCGTTTTCCTGTGGTTCTTCAAGAACTACCACCGGCAGCAGCGCGCCTTCCAATTGAAGCACGCCGTGAACACACTCACCCACACTGACCACACGTACTCTAGCAATCCAGCCGAGCCACAGCAGTTCGTGGAGCGCTCCACCGAGGAGAGTTGGGCGCGGCAGGTGCTGCGGCAGATGGACATCACACATCCCCGCATTGCCGTATTGACGGGTTTCCGCGGCTGCGGCAAGAGCTCGCTGCTCCGCTCCGCAGTGCGCAAGGAGCACAAGCCCGCTCTCTTCGTCGAGGTGCGCGGCAGCGAGGATACGCTGAGCTGCATTGTGAAGGCGCTGAAGGTGCCCAACCTCGACTGCTGCGGGGATTACCTGGAGTTCATCACGGACACGTTCACCAAGGCGACGAAGATCAACGGCGAGCCGCCCATTTTGGTCATCACGCTGCGCGAGGGTAGCGAGCTGTCGCGCGTGTATAACGAGTCTGTGGTGCTGGCGTGCGACCGGCGGCTGTGTCACCTTGTGTACGAGGTCGCACTCGAGTCGCTAACGATCCAAAACGTCTCGCTGCCGCGCGTGGACTTCTACTCGGTGCCAAACTTCAACATCCGGCAGGCCTTCCAGTATACGGAGCACACCGTAGACCCGCTTTCGATGCTGCATTTTATGGAGGTGATGGGCACGAACAGCAACGTCATCGACGGCGTCCTCGCTGCCGTGCTGCATCGCAACGTGTCCATCGTCGACTACACAAATCAGAAGCTGCAGAAGGCGATGCGGCAGGTGGAGGCGGCGTGCGGCGGCTCCGAGATGCTCTGGGCTGCTGTGAAGAAGTTGGCAGAGGCGGAGTACTACGTGGGGCAGCAGAGCGGCGCCAAGGCGCTGCGTGACCCGGCGCTGCGCGAGATCGTCCTGTACGATCCGGTGCGTGATCGATGGATCTTCCGCCACAAGGTCCTCCATACCGCGGTAAGATGCAGCCTGTAAACCAAGAAAAAAACTGAGAGGTGTTCTTTTTTTTTTTTTTTTGCGTGTGTGTCTTTTTGCTTTGATGAGTTGTTGTTTTCCATTGCTTGTGATTCCATCACGAGGGCTTCAAAGGCTCTGTGAAGGAAAAGAACAACAACAACACAGAATGGGTTGTAGACGTAGTGATAGCTCCTCGCTTTTTTCTTTTTTTTTTTCTCCTCTTTTAGTCGAAAACGCAGTCTTGCCACGCAGAAGGGACTTTCTCACGGGATTTCTTGATAAAAACAGACTTGCGTTGCTACATCACACAAAAGATGAACACTCGCATCTTCCATTCATAGACGGGGGACGCACATTCATGAAAACTGTTCACTTGTACTATATATATATATATATGTGTGTATGGACTCATTCTTTTTTTTACCCGTTCCTCTGCTGACTTCTTCCCTCGCTTCCTCTATCATAATTCCAGCACTTCGCACTCCGCGTAAACACACACACACACATACGCACATATAGAGAGAGAGAGCAAGAGCGTGTGTGTCAGTTCGGAAAGGAAGGAAAAGTGAGGTAGTTGAAGGCAGAACAAGACCACAACTTACGGTATTTCTATCGTATCCCTTTAGCTTCTCTTTTTTTTTTTTAAAGCTGAATTTACTTCATATTGAAGGAAAGAAAGACACATCAACACCAACAACATCAAAAAAAAGAGAAAAAACGAATAAAAAAGAGCCAAGTCGTCTTTCTTGTTTTGTTTTCGGCCTTTTTTTTTTTTCTTATTTCTTCAAAGTGCGTACTGGGCTGTGGGAAGAGTCGAAAACGTCGTCCATCAAAAAAAAAAAAAAAAAGAACCACACCAAAACACGGTTGAACACTTCGCCACGCGCTCACAGCTTTGACTGCAGGCCAGTTACTAGCAATAAAGACATAACAGTATCTCGCGTGCGTCTCACTGGAAACGCCTTTTTTTTCCCCAGTTTTGGGTGCACATACACACAACGGATACACCAACGTAGAATGCTTAGTCTTCCAACGCGACGGTGTCTGAGCACGGGCATGGCCTCCGTCGCCGCTGCTGCCACCTCAGCCGTTGCCACTGAGAACGGCGTCGCGCCTGTGATTAAGCATTCTACCTTCGCACAGCCCGGACTCGAAGGGCTGCGCATTGCGGCCTATGCGCCGCCGGAGCCTGGCGCACGCCACACGCAGCATCGCCAACCCACGGCCATCGGCCACGTCGTTGCCCAGCTTTCTTCACTCGTGTTCGCCGTCGACTTCAAAGACAGCCCGACACCGTTGGCAGTGGCGATGGGCTCGCGAGTGTACGTCGCGTACGAGCGAGAGGACGGCGTTCCGCCTACCAGCACGACCGGCGGAAAGGGCTTTGTCGTGGGCGGTATCGTCGTCCGCGTGAACCCAAACGGCACGTTCGGCGTGTTGCTGGACAACAACAACGTCGACCTCGCTGTTCCGCAAGAGAAGATCGCCGTGACGGAGGGCGTCTGCAAGTTCTTGCACCACCCTCGCTACCTGCAGGTGGTGGAGTGGGTCCGCACCGCCGGGCTATCCGAAACGGACGAGATCGAAGGCACAGCGTGCATCCTGTACCACCGCGGCTGGCGCGCGGAGCGGCTCTACCTGCTCGAGGCGTCAGATATTCGCAACATGGCACATCTCTCGAAAAGTGCGCGGATGTCGTTGATGGAAAAGGCGGAGTGGCAGCGCGACCACCATCGCCAGATGCGCAGCATTTACAAGGAACGGGTAAAGGAGCGGGACCGGCGGTACATGTCCGCTAAGTATGCCGGCATCCTCTCCGCCAGCGTCGCCTTTTGTGGCGCCTTCTCCCTCTTCGGGTGGAACTACCGCAACTACATCAAGCACCAGCGGTCATACCAAATGAAGTTTGCCGTGCGGACGCTGTGCAAGAAGATCGCCCCTGGCGCGGAAGAGGCCTCGGAGAGCGCGACGGGCACGTCCGCGGCGGCGCCGGCGGCAGCAGCCACACCGCCGTCGCCATCGACACCGCCATCGCCCTCCTCATCTTCGGCGGCAGCTGGCAGCGGACCAGGCGGGGCGCTGCATCGGCCTTCGAAGCACATTCGACGTGACGCGCAGGAGAAGTGGATCCGGCAGGTGTTTCGTCAGCTCGACACAGCGCACCCCCGCATCGTGGTGCTGACGGGCTACTTTGGCTGCGGCAAGAGCTCGCTCTGCCGCACCGTCCTGCGCGAGGAGGGCATGCTTGGCGTCTTCGTCGACGTCCGCAACAAGGAGGATACGCTGCGCAGCGTCATTAAAGCGATGGGCGTCCCCCACGTCGACGCCTGCGGCGATCCGCTCGACTTCATCGCCGAGGCGTGCTATAAGGCAAAGTCGGTTATGAACGGCAAGACGCCTGTCATTGTGCTGAAGCTGCGCGAGGGCAACAACTTGACGCGCGTGTACAACGAGGCCATCACGCTGGCGTGCGACCGGCGCATGTGCCACATCGTGGTGGAGCTGCCGCTGGAGTCGCTCACGATGACAAACACCTCCCTGCCTCGTCTTGACTTCTACACGGTGCCGAACTTCAGCCGCGCGCAGGCCTATGAGTACATTCAGCATCGCCTTGACGCGCTGGACGTGGAGGTCTTTCTCGACACGGTCGGCACCAACAGCAACGACTTGGACGAACTGCTCGCGGCCGTACATCAGCGCCGTGTAACTCCGACGGAGTATACGAGCCAGAAGCTGCTTAAAGCGATGCGGCAGCTGGAGGCGGCGTGGGGCGACAACAGAGAGCTCAAGTCAGCGGTGAAACGGCTGGCACAGCTGCCCTACGACGAAGGCCAGCACGAGGGCCTTGACGACGGCAGTTTGAACCACCCGGCTCTGCACAGCATCATCTTCTACAACCCTGTGCAGGACGTGTGGGTGTTTCGGAACCAGGTGCTGCATACCGCAGCGAACTGCTTGCTTTAGGGGCAGCGTTGGCTGTGAGAGATTTCAGCTGTCCAGCAAGGTTACACAATCGGAAGCAATTCAAAAAAAAAAAAGTCACAAAAAAAGAACACTGAACTGCAGCGCCTGTCTCTTTTCCGGGGTTTGTTTCCTGTTCTTTTTTTTTTCCACCTTCTTTTTTTTTTTTTTGTTATGCATGTCGTGGAATCCCTCTTTTTTCTTGTTCTTCTTTCAGGATGCTCTGCTGGTTCACGCCTACTGCTTGAGTGGCAAAGCTCTGCACTTTTTTTTTCCCCCCTTTTTAAAGCGAATGAGTACTTGCACCTCTTTTTTAATTCCCTTTTCTTTTCAGGTGTAAAAGAAGCTCGCTTTCCCTAGCTTTCCATATAGCTTTTGCTTACATTGTAAGCCCACTACGAACAGGTCTATGCTTTTTTTTTTTTCCCCTTTCTATTGTCTTGCTGTTGTCTCACTTGTTTTCAGCGGAACTGTTTTTTTTTTTTTTATTATTTGCTCGTCTTGCTATTTTTCTGTTCTGCTGTGCTTTTAGTCTGTGTTAACCCCTTTCCTCCTGCTTGCTTCTGCGCCTCGTGTGGGTGCGCTGAGGCGGTAGAAAATAGATGGATCCGAAATGGAGGCAAAAAAAAAAAGGAGCAAAGGCTTGTGAGCACCTTTTTCTTTCTCTTTTGTGTTCGTGTCTTTTGTCGCTGACATCAAAAATCAAATAACGCAGAAAGTTCAGTCAAACATACTCTGATTCTAGAAGGAGTGTTATGCAGTGACTTTTTTTTGGCATCTGTTGTATGTTAATGAGCTATAGCGGTAGAAGTAAATGACGTGTGTTTTCCCCGCGTGCTTTGTCACGAAAGAGCAAGGGTGTGCGAAAAAGTGTACCTAGGCAATTCTTCTTTTTTTTTTCTTTCCTTGAATGATGATCAGGCAGATGTGCACATCTGCGATGCCGCTGTCTACTTTTTCGGAATCTTCTATGTACCGAATGCTTGTGCATTTTTTTTTTTTCTGTTTCCTCTTCCTTGGCCGCTATTTTTTTTTTGTTTGTTTTCAACCACAGCTTGTTGTTATTAATGATGTGATGGGGAAAAAGTTGCGTCGATTCACATTACATATCTGCTAACACCTTCACGTACGCATACATACGTGCCCTCTCTCGATAGCTGGCTTTACACTGGCGTTCCTTGTTCAGCTAATTTTTTTTTTTTCCACTCCTTCTACGTGGTTATTCACTCAACGTTGGCTGCTAGCCGTTCTCACTTTTTTTTTTTTTGTTAAACCCCTTCACTGTGTTTGACTTGAGAGGCCCCCGAATCACTCGTCACATCGTGCATCAAAACTGATACAAACCATTTATCTTTCATCTATTCAAAGAGCATTAAAAAACAACAACAAAAAAGGATAATACACACACACACACACAAAGTCCAAAGATGAAGTCGGTTGCCGCGTCGCTGAGCTCGAATCTGTATCGCGTTGGCGTGGCGTGCGCAGCGCGGTGCTCTCACGGCGGCGGCGTGTGCGGATTCGCCACGACAGCAGCATCGGCGGCAGCGACAGACGATCGGCCAGCTGATTCTGGCGTGGTGAGTGCCGCCCTTGCTCCAGCCTCTCCGTCTACCAGCACCACCACCATGGCATCGTCGCCATCGACCCTGCAGCTTGGCATGGCCGTCGGCGCGTTTTTCGAAAACGGCGCCAATGCTTCGGTTGCGCCTATCGCACGTGGTGTCATCAAGGCCAAAATTTCCGGTACCGTCTACGCGGTGCATCTGCAGCATCTCTTTCTCTCGCCCCTCATCGAGATCGGCTCACGCGTGCACATCGAGTACGGCAAGGATGAAGAGTACGTCGGCGTGGTGATGGGCGGCGTGGTGGTGCGAGTGAACGGCAACGGCACCTACGCGGTGCTGCTCGACAACAACAGCCTCGACCTCGCCGTGCCGGCGCAGATGATTGTGCTGTCGAAAGGGCGTGCAGAATTTGTGAACAACACGCAGTATCAGGATGTGGTGGAGTGGCTGCGAACCGCCGGTGTGGCACGCCGCTCGCACCAGGAGAGCATCGCCTGCGTGCTTTTCCAACGCGGGTGGCGGGTGGACAAGCTGTATCTGCTGGAGGCGAGCGACGTGCACTACATGACACACATCCCAAAAGGCGTGCGAATGTGCGTGTTGGACAAGTCGGAGTGGCAGCGCGACCACCACCGCCAGATGCGGCAACTGCTGAAGGAGCGAATTAAGGAGCGCGACTTCCGCTACCGCCTCACCAAATACAGCGGCGTGGTGAGCGCGTCGATGGCGTTTTTGGGCATCGCCTTCGCCTTTGGCTGGAACGTCAAGAACTACCACACCCAACAGCGGTCCTACCAACTCAAGCTGGCTGCGAAGACGCTGACGGAGCGGCTGAACCGCAACTTACGCCTCGGGATGGAGACGACCGCGACGGACCGACACTTCGTCTCGCGAGAGCGTGAGGAAAACGCGGTGCGGCAGGTGCTGCACCAGCTGGACACGGCACACCCCCGCATCGTTGTGTTTACGGGCTTCTACGGATGTGGCAAGAGCACGGTATGCCGCAACGCCGTCGTGAAGGAGCATATTCCGGCCGTGTACGTCGATATCCGGGGCACCGAGGATACGCTGCGCAGCGTCGTCAAGGCCCTCGGCGTGAATAACGTCGACATCTGCGGCGACTTGCTCGACTTTGTTGCCGAGGCATGTCAGATGGCCAAAGGTAAGAATGGCGAGACGCCGCTGCTGATGCTGAAGCTGCGTGAGGGCAGCAGTGTGCAACGCGTGTACAACGACGCCGTGGCGCTGGCGTGTGACCGGCGGCTGTGCCATCTCGTGATGGAGGTGCCGTTGGAGTCGGTGACGATGGCCGACGTGGCCCTGCCGCGACTAGACTTCTACATGATCCCGGTCTTTAACCGTGCGCAGGCCTTCGCCTATACGCAGCACTCCATCGACCCACTGAGCCTCAACAACTTCATCGACGTGGTCGGCACGAACAGCAACGACCTTGACGAGCTCTTTGCCGCTGTACACCAGCGCCGCGTCCCGGCCTCCAAATACACAAACCAGAAGCTCCTCAAGGCGATGCGGCAGCTGCAAACAACCTGCGCGAATAAGCCGCAGCTCCGTGCGGCGCTGCGACAGCTGTCTGCCTTTCCGTACGAAGAGGGTCAGAACACCGGCGGTGACGCGACGACGTTGCGCAATCCGGCGTTGGAGGACATCGTCTTGTACGATCCCGTGAAGGATGTGTGGCTGTTCCGCAACAAGCTCTTCCACACAGCTTCGCGCTGCTGCTGGCTGTGACAAAATGATGAGAAAAAATGGAGAGCCGCAATGCCGAAGATGATTCCCTTCTTTTTCCTTTTTGACAGTAGCGCATGAAACAAACAGGGTTAGTTTTTGAAATTCTTCTCCGTGCGAATAGGGTGAGGCTACTATATGTGTCTACTTGCTCAAAGCTAGGCTGAAAGGCGGAGAACTAAAAAATAAAGAGCCGCAAAAAAAAAAAAAAACAGACGCTTTTTTCCATTTTACTCCTCGTCGAACGCTAAGTTGCTCTTTTTTTTTTTCTTTTACACAAATGCAGAAATTGATCAAAGAGTGGAGAAAAGCACGTTGGAAGAAAAGACGAAGTTCTTCGACGAGGCGAAGGGTGGGACAAAAAAAAGTAAGCGGCTCTTTTTGTCAGTCTTTTTTTTTTTTTCATTCAGAGGTCTTTTTCTTGGAATCTAGGCTGCTTAAAGGCAACGTTGGCTTTTTAAGCTAGTACTGGTCTTCCCTGTGATTCTATACCTCGGCTCACTCTTCTCGATCTTCTGTTCTCATTCCCTTTTTTTTTCTTATTGGTGACTTCAACTCACAACGGCAAAGATAAAACGCTGTTACACCAGCTCTCTCATTTTTCTCACTCTACACCTCTTTTTCCTAACCCTCCTTTTTTTTTTTTTTTTGCAACCCAATCCTGCAACAGGTGTTAGGCAAATTGCAACCGGTGATCCCAGCCGTAATTTGCAAAAAAAGGAAAAAAAAAAAACAGCAAACGTGCTAAGTCACATAGCTCCTCTTTGTGTTGTCATTTTTCTTTATTGTTGCTCTTTGCTCAGCAAACCGTGACTATCGAAAATGGGAGTCAAGATCGGCATTATCATCTACTCCATCCTGCAGTTTATTGCCTTCCTCTTCATCTTGGTGGGCACGCCCATCGACATGTTCCGCGCACATGAAAAGAGCGTGTGGGGCAACACGCAGTGCCTGACGATGTGGGGATTCAAGATGAAGTGCTACAGCAACACGTACGACATCAAGCCGTCGAAGCTCTTTCCGGCGTGCACTGGCCGCAAGGACCGTTTCCGTGCCGCGGAGGCCTTTGGCATCATCAACATCGTCATCTACGGCGTGGCCTGCATCCTCGGCTTCGTGCAGCTCTGCTGCTGCAGCTGCCTCCGCTGGGTGTGCCTCGTGCTGAACATCTTCGGCATCACCTCGGTGGTGAGCTGGGCGATCATGGCCGATGCCCATTCCACCAAGAAAGGTGATGGCCTTGGCTACTGCGCGAAGCTGAGCGTTGACTACAAGTACGGTGCGGGCTTCGCGCTGCTTGTGACGGGGTGGTGCCTGGACATCGTCGACATCGTCTTTTTGATGTTGCCGTTCTAATTGGATTAACAGAGCGCATAGAGCTGCAGATGGGCCGATTCCGCGCTTCCGCAGTAGTAGTAGACCACGCGGAATTAGCGCGTAGTGGCCTGAAACAGCTCAAAGTCGGGAGAGGGGGAAGAGCAGAAACTCTCTGTGAGAGAAAAAAAAAAAGAAAGACACTAACAAAAAAGGGTGGAGGGGTGATGTGCATTAATTCACGAAGGGTTAGCGCCTCTCCTTTGCCATTGGGGGGGGGGGGTACATGTGTTATTGCTGTTAGCGCAGGCGTAACACAGGCCACACCCACGAGGCATGCGTCAAAGAAGGGCTCTTTGCCCCGTGGAGGACTTGGATGGAAGGTCAAAAGAGACTTGATGCCAGGCTCTCCGTTTTTACGCAGCGAGGGTGTCGCAAAACAGCAAAAAAGAACCGACGAATTCCACATCGCATCACAGATCTACATTTCTAACTAGATGGCATAGTTGGTGTGAGAGTGTGTAAAAACCCCTTTCTTTATTAAAGCTTGATTTCGGCTGCTTTCTTTTTCTGTTAACTGGAAACGCATGCACGCATAGATTTTCTTTTTTACTAGCAATCCTCATACGTCATTACCCACTTTACTTACCATAATGTTGCGTGCAGGAAGGATGAAGGGTCCTTCAGGTTGCCACGCGCACGCATACATCTTTTCCGTTTTTTTTTTTTTCGGTCAAGGTGGTCGTGGCGTGTCAATGAAAACCTGCTGCTTTTCCTTTTCTTTTCTCGACGTAATAAAGCGGGGCTTGTCGTGCGCGTTCGGAAAAAAAAAAGTACTTCTTTTTTTTTTCTTTTTTTCTTTTTTTCTTCCTCTTTTTTTTTTTTTTTGAACCTTTTCTTTCTTCCCTCTTAAACCTGGTCACGAACATGTTTCTCTCTCTGTTTCCTTTCTCTAGCTCTTTCTTTTTTTTTTTTTTTGTTCATGTTCCGTTCTTGCGTTGAGGTCATTGATAAGCTGTAGTCGCGTTATTTTTCACTATTTCTCTCTCTTTTTTTTTTTTTCTTCACTCAACAACTTCGGCTTAGAGGCTTTAATTAACTTATACCGTAGAGAATCAAGTATTGTTTGCTTTGGAAAAAAAAAAACGTTTGCAGACTAAAGATCGCTCTGTACGTCCTTTTTCTACCCTTTTTCCACCTCCAAAGCCGCGAGCTGCTTCGGATAAGTTCTTTGTTCCTTTGTTTCAATCGAGTTGATCGCTTTCTCCAGATTGCTTTGGCGCTTGCTGTGCTTCTTCTGCGCTCTTTATTATGTAAGCATATATATATGTATTTTTCTTAGTTTTTTTTTTTCTGCTTTGACTCATAAGAACTTTTGCTTTTATTACAGCAGAAGCAGAAAAAAAAAAAAACAAGGAAAAGGTGTTCAAGAGCTTCAAACAGCAAAGGAGAATGCTCAAGGAAGGAGGAGGCCACACTAGGTCGCATAAGAAAGACACAGGGACCATGCACTACGAAGAAGGAAATAAGATCAAGGCAGTACTCGAGAATGAAAAGCTCCACATTACTGCATTCAATTTGATTTGCTAGCGTTTCTTTTTCTTGTAATGAACGTCATTCTGCTGGATGAAACAATTCTCGCAACGAGAGCGTTTAAACAAGCAAACAAATACACAAAAAAGCAAACAAATATACCATTTGCGCTTGCTATATTGTATCTTTTTTTCTATTGTTTTCGACTTTTTATTTACTTATACAGCATCTTTTCATGAAAAACACAACAACAAGAGTTTATTTTCTCTTCTTTCCCTCGTTTTTGAATTTGGTAGAAAATATGGTATATTTGAAAAAAAAAAAAAGAAACAGCGATGAGTGGCGTGAAAGCAGAACAGAAGCATCCGGCAGATTGCCGCAGCCTAGCATTGCAGGCTTTTTTCCAAAAAAAAAAAAAAGAAAAGCACACTCTACCTTTGCAATCGAAGATACAGACATTAGGGTGATGTGGTGCACGTTTCGCTCCAATCTCCTCTGTCGCGTAGCAATGTTATTCGTTTCCCCTTGCAGGAGAGTTATTTCACGTAGAGGTGGGAGAGCTAGAGCAGCGACTGCACCCTCACTTTTCTTTAACAAAGGCTTTTCCGCAGACTCTTGAAGCGGTGGTAAACGCGCAAAGAACGCAAAAAAAAAAAAAAGTGTGCGTTTAGAAAACAAGATGACACGGAATTTACAGACGCAGGGGGGCAGTGAGCCGTTTCATGGCTCATACTCCTAGCAACTCTATTCCCTTTTGCTCTCTCTTTCACTCCTTCTGCTTTGGAAATTACCAACAACAACAATTGGTGTTATTGCTATTATTACGTATATACATATATATATGCATGTTGCTTTTGTGGGGGTGGTTCACTCGGCGAACACAACGCACACGACTGCTCTTTGCCCTTTTCAAATATCCTACTTAACCTCACAGCTTTTTTGTTGCAGCTTTGATTCACTCAATTTTTGTGTATTGGATTTCAAGCACTTGCTTTTTTTATTCTATTTTGCTTTTATATACAAACACCACTGTTTTCCTATCTTGTCCTTTCGTTACGGTGTCTCTCTCTCTCTCTTTTTTTTCACCTTTAAATTCAACAGCACACACACACAAAAAAAAAAAAAAAGAAGTCTCTACATTGCTAGTTTCTGTTTCTTTCATTTTTTTTTCTTCTTCTTCTTCTTGAGCGATTAGTCCCAGCGAGCCTGTTTCTCTCTCTTTTTTTTGTTTTCAACACTTAAAGTCACTTTAGTGCCTTCCTTCTTTTCCTCTTCAGCTCTTCCTTCACAGTCTCAAACATCATCTTTTTTTTTTTCTCCTTCGAAAATGGTCTGCCACATCGGTTTTATCATCTACTCCATCCTGCAGTTCATTGCCTTCCTCTTCATCTTGGTGGGCACGCCCATCGACATGTTCCGCGCACATGAAAAGAGCGTGTGGGGCAACACGCAGTGCCTGACGATGTGGGGATTCAAGGAGAAGTGCTACAGCAACACGTACGACATCAAGCCGTCGGAGCTCTTTCCGGCGTGCACGGAGCGCCGCGACCGTTTCCGTGCCGCGGAGGCCTTTGCCATCATCAGCATCGTCGTCTACGGCGTGGCGTGCATTTTTGGCTTTGTGCAGCTCTGCTGTTGCAGCTGCCTCCGCTGGGCCTGTGTGCTGCTGAACATCTTCGGCATCACCTCCTGTATCAGTTGGGCCATTATGTCCGACCTGTACCTCAAGGATACGACTTCGTCGCCGACGTGGACAACCTCGGTGAACTGCCACAAGCTCAAACTGAACTACAAGCACGGTGCGGGCTTCGCGCTGCTCATCACGGGCTGGGCCCTGAACCTTGTGGGCATAGTTTTCCTTGCTTTCCCGTGCTAAAAAAAAAAACGAGTCTCAGCTTAGAGAAAGCACTTGGTAGGTCGACAATCAACAACAGTAACAAATAAATAGAGAAGGATGGGAATGCTTGCGGCGAAGAGTGTTGAGGGAACCACGTGCTAGCTTGTGAGTTGTTACCCCTCAGTGGGTGTTTAAACCGCGCGGCGCAGATGGAGACGCTTCTTCTCTGAGGCTACAAGGTGCAGCAGAACTGTAAGGACGATTTGTGACGACTGCAAGTCTATCTCCACCGCTGTCGTTTTTTTCCCCTTCTGTGTGCGTTTTTCGGGTAGGCAGTAGGGAATATTACAACTGTGCTTTATCAGTTTCTTTTTTCTTTCCTTTCTCTCTCAATGGTGCTACGGGAAGAGAATCGACCTTTTACTGTCCTTGACGGCTTGGCTTTGTTCTTCTCTTCCGCTCTTTTTTTTCCTCCCTGCGCCCTCTTGCACTTGAGAGCTTTAAATCGAAAAAAGTCATAATCGTGAAAACGCGTAAATCGCTCTTTGAAAAGCCTTTTTCTCTTCCTATTCTGTATCGTTTTTGTTTTTTTGTTTAAGTCTCTTTTCTCGCTTATATTTCAAGTTCAACTCGTATTATTGTTTTGTTTTGTTTGTACACTGGCCAAGTAGCGAAGGAAGATGACTTTTTTTTTGTGCTTGGAGAGAGAAAGCGCCTACCCACGATGACAAACAAAAGCCCCTTTTTTCTTACCACTGTTACCTCAACTGTCTTCTTTTTGTTATTGATCCAGGTTTTTTTTCTAGTGCCCTCTTTTCTTTTCCGCAGAATCGAACTTCTTGCACTACCTCTGTTAGCATTGTCAGCGGCTTCAAGAAGGCAACAGAGGGCAGTGAAGCGAGGTGCCGTAGTGGTATGAGCCGTGCAAGTCTTACTGCTTCTCTACCCCAGATCTTCTTTTTCTTTCTCGTCGTTTTCTTCATCACTATTACTTTCTGTCAACAACTACATTTTTTTTTTCCTATGTTCGTTGTCAATGCGTATGCGTAAAGCTGAAGTCATTAGAGATTCGGTGAGGGGTCCGCAGGCGCTAAGATGGCTTGCTTCCTGGTTCACATTGTTGCTTCAGCTAACGTTAACTTCCGTCGTTCCCCAAAACAACAGCAACAAAAAAAAACCCTTTATTTTCCATTTCTGTTTTTGTTTGTACGTGGTCTTTTTCAGAGTATTTATTTATATATAACTTCAGTTCGGACAGGCAAACAGCTTTTGCTTGTTCACTTTTTCAGAGCTTTAAACCCCAGCAAAGTAAAGACGTAGAGAGGCGGAGCTCGCTCGCTCGTGCGGTGGGCGGCTCCTCGCATGCGTGGCTGCGGTACGTGTTTTCGTAGCTCTTTATGTATGGCTAGCACATTCTCTGCACTGTGGTGCGCTGACGGGACACTGATGAAAGAAACTGTGTGCCGTATGTGCATGTGTCTGTGTGTGTGTGTGTGTGTCGTCGCCGGGCTCTAACTTCGGCGAACGCGGTGCGACCGTCGCGGTGACGCTGATCATTGCCACCGTCGCAAAGCACAAACTGCTGTCACTTCTTCCTGCTTGGCTCTTTCCTCTTTCTTCCTCTTTGCTTGCTGCTGTGGGCAACTCCTCTTTTTCAACTGCCACGTGCGGGGAAACACCGTGCCAAGATTCCACGCGACCGCAACAAAAAGACGTCTGGCTCTCCAACAAGAAAACTCACTGTTCTTAGGACAAGTAACACCGTAGCTTTCACCACTGCACCTACTCGTACAAAGCAAGCAATCTGTGCTCCTCTCCTCAATTTCATTTGACCTCGTCTTTCTTCTTACTCTTTGCTCAGCAAACCGTGACTATCGAAAATGGGAGTCAAGATCGGCATTATCATCTACTCCATCCTGCAGTTCATTGCCTTCCTCTTCATCTTGGTGGGCACGCCCATCGACATGTTCCGCGCACATGAAAAGAGCGTGTGGGGCAACACGCAGTGCCTGACGATGTGGGGATTCAAGATGAAGTGCTACAGCAACACGTACGACATCAAGCCGTCGAAGCTCTTTCCGGAGTGCACTGGCCGCAAGGACCGTTTCCGTGCCGCGGAGGCCTTTGCCATCATCAACATCGTCGTCTACGGCGTGGCCTGCATCCTCGGCTTCGTGCAGCTCTGCTGCTGCGGCTGCCTCCGCTGGGTGTGCCTCGTGCTGAACATCTTCGGCATCACCTCGGTGGTGAGCTGGGCGATCATGGCCGATGCCCATTCCACCAAGAAAGGTGATGGCCTTGGCTACTGCGCGAAGCTGAGCGTTGACTACAAGTACGGTGCGGGCTTCGCGCTGCTTGTGACGGGGTGGTGCCTGGACATCGTCGACATCGTCTTTTTGATGTTGCCGTTCTAATACAGTTTGTAAAGGAGCCATCCTTGCCCTTCTCGAACATACAGCCGCAGCTACTAATGGCAAAAAAGAAAGAAAAATCCTCGCGAAAAGCATAAATTGTAGAAAAAACTGTAATGACAGTAAAACAAAATAGTAGTATGTTTTTTTTTTTTGAATTGTTGGGAAGAACAACAAACGTTTTTTTTTTTGTCTTCTTACTTCAGCGCGCTTTTCTAAAGAAGATACGCTAATGCTCTTTTTAGTAGTATTTGTTTTTATATTTGCTCTGATGTATAGTTTTCTATGTCGTCGTGGCAAACGCGACGACGCGGGTCAGTGTCTTTTTCCCTTTTTTTGTGTTTCAAACGCTGATAATATCATATACAATTATGGAGTTGTGTTTTCTGGTTTTTTTTTATGATTGTTATGATTTCGTTTCTTTTTCTTTTTGCCTTTTGCCTTTTTTTCCCTTCAAAGTTTTCAGCTTCTTGGACTGTACTCCCTTCTTTGTTTTCACCTTACGTGATGTTGTGCTTTTTCTCCTCTAGTTTCTTTTTTTTTTTTGTTCTTGGTTGCTGCTTACGTTCACGTGTTTTTTTTTTTTCCGGAGATTCTCTTAGGTTGACATGAACAGGATTTATGACAGATACCGTGCAAGGGAAGTAAGCGAAGGAGAGTCTCACGTGACGTTTGTGCGCACAACCACATTGAGCGGAAAGAAGGACAACTTCAGGTAAATCACGACGCAGTGCATGCAGGCTCTGAGCACGGGGAAGATGAGAGGAGACATCCTTCAGGTGTGCAGTCTTTTGTTGACAGTTTGACTTTCAGTTCTTTTTTTTCTTCTTCTTGATAATGTTCTTAACTTCTTTCCCCCTTTTTTTTTTTTGCACTTTCTGTCGTTGTTTTGAAGGGCTTCCTTTTGTTGCGCCTTCTCTGTTTTGTAAAGTGCTTCCGTTGAGAGTTTTTTTTTTTTTGTTTTCCTTGAAGCTTTTTTTTTTTTCTGTCTTGGACTTTTTTTTTCTTTCTCCCCCCTTTTTTAGTCCATGGAGGCTTCTTTGTTTGTGTGCTGTGCTCCAAAAAAAAGGAAAAAGAGAAGAAAAGAAAAAGAGAACGCTTTTTTGCTTCTTTTTGTGTGCCTGCAACCAAACGCTTTTGGTAAAATAGACGTACAACGTGTTTTCAAATTTTTTTTTTATTTTGGACATGATGCAACGAGTGTTTCTGCATCGCGCACTTTTCTAGCAGATTGAATTTAAAGGGCGTCAAAGCAGTCCTTCTCGCATATCTGTCTACTTTTTTTTTATTATGTGGTGGTTTCGACCAATAAATGCGAAAGAAGAGAAAAAGAAAATGAGCAGAGGTGGTATGTATGCAGCGCGTCGACATTTTTTCTCCTTTTTTTTTTAAAGCAGGAGATTCAAATGCTATTTTTTTTTGTCGTTGTCAGCGGTTCTGTAAGCTGTTATATTACGGCAATACCTGCAGGCGCGCTGTTTCCGTCCCAGAGTAAGGCAGAAAAAAGGTATAAAGGCCTTTTAACGCCCAGAAGGCTCTTGCAAGGTAAATTCTCTTCTGAGTTCTACGAAAGGAGAAGAGAAAGAAAAAAGATGATTGTAACAGTGCTCGAAACGGAATTTCTTTTTTTTTTTCTCTTCACAAGTTCTTCTTGACGTCTTGTCTTTTCACACACTCAGTTTCAGTTCAGCGCTAAAGCAGAGGTTTACACCCTGTCCAACTCACCTTCTCCGAATTCTGTAATTTCGTATATATCTACGTTTTTTATTATTTTGGACTCGTCTTCTGTCGTCTAGTACGCCCTTTGTGTGCGCAGAAGAAAGAAAGTAAAGAAGTCTACAGTACACAAGTAAAAAAAAAAAAAAAGAAAAGTTCAAGAGAAAATGTGCAACGCTCCCTGCCGTGCCGGATTGGTGCTTTACTCCATCGTGCAGTTCATCGCCTTCCTCTTTATTTTGGTCGGCACGCCGATTGATCAGTTCCGTCTGAGCACGGATGACATGTTCAGCAACAGCCCCTGCCTCACCATCTGGGGATGGAAGAACAAGTGCATCTCCGCAACCTGGAACACTCGCACCAACACGCTCTGGTCGAGCTGTCCCGACCGCAAGGACCGCTTCCGTGCCTCGGAGGGTCTTGCCATTGCCGCCATCGTGATCACCCTCGTCGCGTCCATTCTTGGCTTCGTTATGCTGTGCTGCTGCCGCTGCCTGCGCTGGCTGAACCTTATTCTGAACCTGCTTGGCACCGGTACGGGCTGCGCCGTATCTGCGCTCATGATTGACGCCTACTACAACCGCCACGACCCTTACTCGTCAGTGGAGCTGCTAGTTGGCAACATCACCTGCGGCGCGCTGCGCGACAACGCGCTTGTGCATGGCGAGGTCGGCACAGGCGCGGCCCACTTCAAGTATGGTGCAGGCTTTGCGCTGTACATTGTGGGCTGGGGTCTTTGCTTTATCAACATAATCTTCCTGATGCTGCCGTGCTAAGAGATAAGAAGACAGAGCTTGATCAATGTTGCTCATCGATAAGTCCTTTCACCAAAAGAACGAGACTAAGGAACATCGGCGTTTTTTTTTTTTCATGAGCTTGTCAATAATACAACGCGCTGGAGAGCCAGAGGGAAAAAAAAGGGTGTTGATCGTACTACGCGAGTTCTTCTGCATCGGCTGACTCTGAGGTAAAGCAGAGTTGTTCTACTTTATTTTCTCTTGTTCCTTTTTTTTTCTTTTTCTGCATCCAAGGCAGAAAAAAATGAGAAACACGTCTTTTTCTTTTTAAATATAAGGTCGATAAAGAAGAAAAAGAGAGGGATGGCTACAGGCGGCGAAGGACGTTGAAAGGTGGGAGCAGAGAGAGAAGCTATATAAGTTGCAGCGACCAGCTAGTCTCCCTGTTCCTCTCTTTCTCTCCCTCTTTTCTTTTTTCCTCTGCCAGTGCTGTTTTTCTAGTTTGCTGCGCTGTCTGCTCCCCTTCGATTCTCGCGCCATGTCGTTCATCGTGTCTTTTTTTTTTCCCCCTGTTTTCCGCGTTTTTTTTCTTTGTTTATTTACTTTTTTTTTTAAATTTGCTTCTGTTTTTTTTTTTTTTGTTTCATCATATCATTGCTTTTGAAACAAAAATGCTATCTTTTTTTTTTTTGTCTCAGCATTTCTTCAACCCCCTTCCCTTCCTTTTGTTTTTTAATACGCAAGAACTTACAATTTTAACATCTCTTTTTTGTTTTAGATTTGTTGTCACTTTCTTTTACTCTCTTCTCCCCCTCTTTCTGCGAGGCAAAGGTATGGAGAACGGTGCGGGCTTTTTTCTCATTTTTTTTTCTCCTAGGCAAAATGCACGGATGCTTTTAGCTCTCTTCTGCTTGTGTAGAAGATCACTTTTCAAGGCTGCAGCACGTGGCTCCAAAGAAAAAGAAAATGGAATCGTTTTTCTATCTTCTTTCGTACTCGTAGCAGCGCTTCAATGCGCCCGAGAATTCTCTGATGCTCCATGCTGTTGTGAAACGCGAAAGTAGTGCCTGATCTATCGTAAGAGATAATTATGTTTAGGTGAGTAGGGCTTGCGTGTCGTCTTGAACGCCTTTTGCAGGGAAAGTGAGGGGTTTAATTACGGTAGATGCTCTTTCCAGGATGAGGCAAAGGGAAGGAGTCGGCTCATGTCAGGCTCTCCTGACCTCTGCGCACTCCTCTGTGGGCCTTCCTGTTTACACAAAGAAAAAAAGGAAATACTAATTAACGAATGGGATAGATTCTGAAGACGGGAGTGCCGCCATGCTCACCCAGTGTAGAACCTCCGTGTTTGCTGTCATGTTTTTGTTTCATCGCTGTTGCTTTTTTTTTTTTTTTATATAATCTTCTTTTAAGATGCTGGTGTTGACCTCTTGGCAACCGAATACAGACTTTTTGAATGAGAGGGAGGGCCCCTCATCTTTTTTTTTTCTACCTGCTTTCACTGCAGTTTTGACTCACGCCTAGTGCACTTGAAGCTTAAAACTGGCTTGGCTTGGTGGGATACACGCTCTCCAAAAACCACTTACGTAAAACAGAAGTAACGAAGTGGAGGTAGAAGAATGAAAGTTCGGTTGTGCGAAGAAAAAAAAGAAGGAAAAAGAATGAATGACCTTGGCGCGTAGGTTGTGAAAAAAAGGGGAAAACAAAAAAGGAGAGTAATACGAGAACAAGGGTGAGCATAACGATCACGCCACAGGCTTCCTACATATAAATAAAAAAATCGAATACAGTTAACTTTATGTAGAGCGTGACTGCTGTCGTTGATTATCGATCCTTTAAATAAAAAAGGCCAATTTTCTGTGTCTTTTTCTCTTTTCCTCATCTAGTTTTTTTTTTTTCATTTCGTTGCTCTTTTTTTTTTTTCTTGAGATATTTTACTTCTTGCTTTGCGATGTTAATTGGTAGAAAACAAAAACTGCTGTTTTTGTGTGATTCAAAAAAAGGAGGTTCTTTTTGAGTCAAAACGCAGGAAAAAGGAGCTTAGTAAAACTAAACCTCTTTGCTGAACGCAAAGGACATTTTTGTCTTTTGTAGCACTAACCTTACTGACTTCTTTGCTCTTTTCCAGAAGGCAATTTGATTGTATATTCTTGAAGGAAATGACATTCTCTAGGCATTCGTGAGCATGGAGCGCCGATATCTATATTGTCTGAAGTTTCTCTTTGTTTTTCCCTTTTCTGGAAGCTACGGTCTTTCACGTTCTCATATGAATATGTGGATATTCTCATTTTTATTTGTGTGAGATTGCTCGTAGATGTGATAGAAACTTGAAACAAGGCGACAGCGTTCAGGTTTGTGAGTCTGCGTAGATGTGAATCACCGGCCCAAAAAAAAAAAAAAGAAAAAAAAAAGAGTATCTCGAAAGGTATCTATCCCTTTTTTTTTTTTTCTGCTCTATGTCATGAGTGGTGACAGAGGAACGTGTCAGCGGCGGTGTCAAAACTCCGAAGGGTTTTTTTTTCTTGCGTTAAAAAAGGGGAAAAAGAAATGACGGTGCAGCACCTCTTTGAAAGATGAGTCATTTGCGTGCTATAAGAGCGGCAAGTGACGGTCCACTGCCCGTGACGCCGATCTCTTGTGCACTCCTTTCATTCTCTTTATGAGAGTGACTTGCTTGTTTTCTTGTTTGTTTGTTTTCTGAACTCTACTGTGCTCTCTGTTCTTTTGTCTATCTTATTCACGAGTGTTCTTTGCTGCGTGTTTCTCTCACGTTCCTCCCCCCCCCCCCTCCCGTGCATTGAAAGTACTTCGACTCCACGTCGCCGCTCATTTGTTTACCATTGCTTCCACACCTTTCCTCCCCCTCTCCCTCACTTTATCACTTGGACACTTTATTCCTATATCGCTTAAAAACACTAAAAGTCAGCCATCGTTTTGTAAAGTAGAACTAAAAAAAAAAAAAAGAGGCTCTGGCATCAAGTGTCCCCCACATCTTTTATAGAGGCTCCCGACACTGTCTTTTTTTTCCCCCATTCCGCTTTTTGTTTTCGTTCTTTTCTTCATGTTAGATCGGAGTTCTTTGTCTTAGATTTCTTGACGACAGGGCTGAACCGTTGACGTTTCATTCACCAACACGTTTCCTCTCTCACATTAATGTGTCTTGTGTTTCTTTTTTTTTTTTATACTTGCTACTCCGTCTCATCGCCTTTAAACTGACGCGCTGTCCGTACACTGTCTAACAGCTAACTCTAAAAAAAAAAAAAAAAGAGAGAGAGAGAGAGAGAAAAAGAAAAAACCGAAGATTAAATAAACAACAGCCACAACAGACCGCAAACAAAAAAGGGAAAATGGGGTGTATTGGCGGTATCATCTTCAGCATCATCCAGTTCGCTGCGATAGTCCTCATCACGGTCGGTATTCCGCTTGGCATGATGCAGCCATCCGAGGAAAAGGCGCTGAACATAGATGACTCCTTTTGCATTACGATGTGGGGCATCAAGAACAATTGCCTAAAGCCGACCTACGCCTACAAGCCGCCGACGGTGTGGTCGCACTGCTCAGGCCGTGATGGACGCTTCAAGGCGGCACAGGTGTGCGCCATCATCGCCGTCATCGCTTTTGCTGTGTCGTTTGTGATAAGCTTCTTAACCTCGTGCTGCTGTCCCTGTATCTCGTACGTCTGCATCGCCCTAAACTTCGGCGCCATGATTGTCGTGACGGTGTGCTGGGGGTGCATGTTGGACTGCTACCTGCGCGACATGGGCTCCGACATCACCAGCTTCCCTGGCCAGGACATGTGCGTGAAGTTGAAGAACTTCCATGGTGTCGACGGCACTTACGCCAACGGCATGCATCTGGGCACCGGGTTTATTCTGATTCTGATCGGATGGGCATGTGGATTCGTCAACATCTTCGTGCTTCTCATCCCTTTCTAATGCCGTTTCTCATCTTTTTTTTCCTGCTTGCTTGTTTGCTTTGATTCTAAAGTCAGCCGTGCCTCAATTCATGTTTATTTTGCTGGCACGCTGCTACATATATATATATATATATATATATATATATATATATATTGTTTTTCATGAGCCAAGCAAAATACGCCCAGCGCTCAATATCGTTTCACGTCCACCCTTGTTCTTTTCATATTCTGTCGAAGTACTGTTTTTTTTTTTTCGTTGATGCTGCTTTCTTACACATATATATGGATTTTTGCTTACAGGAGAAAAAAAGTGCTCGGCCTTTACTGAAACTGAGCTCCAGCACCATTGTCTGTAGAGTTTTTGCTTATACGTTTTTTTTTTTTTTACCCATAAGCTCGTAGTGCACTTCTACTCCCTCATAACTGTTACTTCGGTGTGTATGAGATTTTTTTTCTCTGTTGCTTTAACCGTTTTTGTTTTTCTCTTTCGCCGTCTTTTTTTTTTTTTCAAGCGCATGTGCAAACGCCTGTGCCTTTTCTCCCCCTCTTTTTCTCCCTTGCTTGATCTTATTTTTTTTTTTTTTAGCAACTTGTCTCCATTGGGTCCTTGAAAGAACAAAATATGAGTGGAGTAAGTGGCTAGTTTTGTATGTGCTGCTTCTGTATACATTCAGAATACCACCCTTGGGAAAAGAAAACGTTGCAATGTTACTTTTTTTTTTCCCTGTTTTGAAGTACACATACAGAATGCACTTTTTTTTTTTCTGCTTTCATGAAGATTTTGCTGCTTCTTCTGTGGGTGGGAGAGGGAGCAGGAGTTTTAAGGAGGGAGGGGGGGGGGGAAACACTGCCTATGAACCACTCTAGGTTACTTACGCTTTCTTTTTGTTCTTTCATGTGGCTTTCGAAAAAAAAAAAAAAAGGAAGAAACAGGAATTATAATGCTCTGTGGATCAAAGCAACAATCAGGTTGAAGTAATAGCGTGGGCCTTTTTGAGTCTAAAATTGGAAACACAAGTCCTGTGCTGTGGTGCGTATTCGTTTCACCCGCTCGTCGTAGAGTTTTCGGGTCGAGCTACTGTGTACTAGATGGTGCGGCGGCTATTATTATTGTCTTTTTTTTTGTTGTTAGGGGGGGGGGAGGGCAATGAAATGGATCTGCCTGCCCTTGTTGTGATGTCTACCATGTGAAACTGCTATCCCTCTTCTTACACCCCTTTTTCATTTTTTTTTTTTCAACTTCTCCTTTCTATTTCTTGTCTTCTCCCCATCAACTATTTAAATGAATGTCTCACTTTTTTTTTTTCGTTGTTTTCATTCTTGCGGCAACAACTGCATGCTTTGTAGTAACAACGAACCATCAGAATCTAACCTAAAAGACAAGAGCACCAGCAGGAGTTTTTTTTTTTTCGTCAAACAACACTTTTTTTTTTCGACTACGCTTACTGTGCTCGCTTAAGCCTCTTCTTTTGCTTCATCTGTAAAACGAATATCTCTAGGGCACGTGTATGTGCGTGTTTATGTTGAAGTAAAACGTTGTTGTTTGTCTTTTTTTATTTTTGGGACCTTTTTTCTCTGTTTTCTTTTTTTTTTCTCCTGCTGCGTTTTTCTTCCTTTCCACCGCCTTTTCTCAAAAAAAAAAAAAAAGGACTTGAAGTGCAGTTTTGTACTCTTTTGCGTGCAAGCAGCTCCAGATTTCTGGTAACGTCCTCGCTTTCAGTGCCTGTTACTTGTACTTCTAGCAACAGTCATTCTTTGAGTGCCTTGAAGAGGAGCCACAATCCGGTGGTTTTTACGACATCTAGTGCATATGCCCTCTCCTTTCTATCTCTTTTTTCTGTTCTTTTCGTGTTTTTTTTTCGCTTTTTTTTTTTATTTCAGCTGTCAGCCAGATTGACACAAAGCTGAAAAGGAGATACTGACGCATCAGGCAAAGCGAAAACTTGTAAGCTGCGCGATAGAGGTTCGCTTTTTTTTTTTTTTTGTTACCAGCTCTCTCACTGCGAGTGACGTGTGAAATTTGATCTGATTGACAGTTCCTTTTTTCTTTTTATCGATCACCTGCAGATAGGCGACTCTCTGAGAAAAAAGAAGAAAGGAGCCTTGTCCTTTCGTAGCTTCTTTTCATCTTTTCACGATTGTGCTGCTTTCACCTCAAATATAAGGGAAGAAAAGAAGAGCTTCTTTTGTATTTATAAAAAGAAAAATAATACGCTTCAGAGAAAATCCAAAGCCTCGAGGCCTTTTTGCCGCTTTTTCTCCCCTTTACCTCAATTCGGGTTATTCTTCGAGTACGGTGGCGTGCGACATCAGTCTTCTTCCTCTGAAAGGAAACAGGACAGCAACATTAACATTGCAGCTTCTCGGCAACGATGCCTTCCCAAAACTCTCCAATGGCGGATGATAGCCGCAGCAAGTTCGATGAGGTCCGCGTGTTCAACCTCGAGAACACCGACGCACACGCCCCAATGGGTAACGAGAAAACTGAGGAGGAGGCCGACATGAACTCCCGTGTGAAGGCGCGCCGCGCGTCGGCCCCGTCCCGGGAGCCGGACGCAATCCAACCGGCAGAGGCGGTGGCGGAGGCGGAGTCGCTGACACCTTTCAGCGCTCGCATCGGGCAGCGTTCGAACTCTGGCAATGCGGCGGCGAAGGCCGAAAAGAAGCCGAAGAGCATCAGCGACGTGTCCCGCACCTCCAGCACCCTCAAGAACTCGGGCGAGAGCGACAGCGACGACGACGATGCGGAGCGGCCGGCGTTTTCAGCGGAGGAGGTGGTGAAGCCCGGGGATAAGAAGGAGTCTGTGTCTTTCCTTGGCATCTTCCGCTACGCTGACCGGACGGATAAGATCCTCATGATTGTCGGTACGGTCTGCGCTGTGGTCTGCGGTGGTGGTCTGCCCGCCTTCGCGTTCGTCTTCGGCCGCATCATGGACGATCTCATGGTCTCCAACGACCCCGAAAAGGAAACAGCCAAGACATCCCTCATTATGGTGTACATCGGCATCGGTGTGTTTATTGTGTGTGGTGGTCACGTGATGTGCTGGACGATCACGGCCAGCCGCCAGGTCGCTCGCATCCGCCTGCGCTTCTTCCAGGCGGTGCTGCGCCAGGACATTGGCTGGCACGACGAGCACAGCCCTGGCGAGCTGACGGCTCGCATGACGGGCGACACGCGTGTCATTCAGAACGGCATCAACGACAAGCTCTCGCAGGGTGTGGCGAACGGTGCGATGGGACTGCTTGGCTTTGTCTTCGGGTTCGTGTTCTGCTGGGAATTGACCTTTGTTATGCTCGGCATGATGCCTTTTATCGCCGTCATGGGTGCTGTGATCGGCAACATCATGGCCAAGATGACGGAGCAGACGCGCAAGCACTTCGCCAAGGCTGGCTCGATGGCAACCGAGGTGATGGAGAATATCCGCACTGTGCAGACCTTCGGCAAAGAGGACTATGAGACGAACCGCTTTGGCGAGATGGTGCTGCTCGCGCAGCAGAAGGGCATCCGCAAGGAGTTCACCAGCACCTGCTCGGCTGGCATCATCATGGCGCTGGTGTTCATCACCTACACCGTCGCCTTTTTTTTCGCCTCGTACCTTGTGCAATGGGGCCGCACTACGATGAAGGAGGTCATATCGACCTTTATATCCGTCTTGATGGGTAGCTTCGGTATCGGCTTCGTGTCTCCCAGTACCACCGCATTCGCCGAGGCGCGCGCAGCTGCGTTTGAGATATTTAAGGCAATTGACCGCACGCCGCCGGTCGACATCGACGCCGCGGGGATCCCAGTCACCAGCTTCCGCGAGAGCATCGAGTTCCGCAACGTGAAGTTCGCATATCCTGCTCGTCCCGACGTGATGCTGTTCCGCGACCTGAACCTGACAATCAAGTGCGGGCAGAAGGTGGCCTTCTCCGGTGCGTCTGGCTGCGGCAAGTCGTCAATGATCGGTCTGATTCAGCGCTTCTACGACCCGCTGGGCGGCGCGGTGCTGTGCGACGGGCTGGACATGCGCGAGCTGTGCCTGCACGACTGGCGAGACCAGATCGGGATCGTGTCGCAGGAGCCGAACCTGTTCGCGGGCACGATGATGGAGAACGTGCGCGTGGGCAAGGCAGACGCGACGGAGGAAGAGGTGATCGAGGCGTGCAAGCAGGCAAACATCCACGATACGATTATGTCACTGCCGGACCGGTACAACACGCCGGTGGGCGCGGTGGGCTCACAACTGTCCGGCGGCCAGAAGCAGCGCATCGCAATTGCGCGTGCACTGGTGAAGCGTCCGCCGATCCTGCTGCTGGACGAAGCAACGAGCGCGCTCGACCGCAAGTCGGAGGTGGAGGTGCAGACGGCGCTGGATCAGCTGATGCGGAAGGGCGGCATGACGGTGATCATCATTGCACACCGCCTGGCGACGATCCGCGACGTGGACTGTATCTACTATGTGAAGCACGACGGTGTGGAGGGCAGCAGTATCGCGGAGAGCGGCACGTTCGACGAGCTGATGGCGCTGGGCGGAGAGTTCGCGGCGATGGCGAAGATCCAGGGCGTGCCCGCAGACGGCGGCCGCGATGCCGGCAAGAGAGGGAACGCGAGGGCGAAGGAGGATCACATGAACGTGATACTGGACGAGGTGGCGCTGGCGAAGCTGGACGAAGAGGCTCCGCGCACGGAGCGTCAGAAGGTGCCGATTGAAGACCTGGCCAAGTGGGAGGTGAAGCAGGTGCACGTTGGTTTCCGTCGTCTGATGAAGATGAATGACGGCAAGATCTGGGCTGTTGTTCTTGGCTTCATCGGCTCCGCGTTGACCGGCGCCAGCAATCCAGCCAACGCGATTCTGTTTGGTCAGATACTGGGAGTTCTGGGTCAGTACCAGGTCGACAAGGACAAGAAGGCGCTGCGCAATGGCACAAACCTCTATGCCCCGCTCTTTCTCGTCTTTGCCGTAGGGACCTTTATCGGTTGGTTTTTGCAGGGCTTCTACGGCTACGCCGGCGAGCACTTAACGACCAAGATTCGCGTGTTGCTTTTTCGCCAGATCATGCGTCAGGACATGAGCTTCTTCGACATCCCTGGCCGCGATGCGGGGGCGCTGGCAGGCATGCTGTCCGGTGACTGCGAAGCTGTGCACCAACTGTGGGGACCGTCGATCGGTCTGAAATTGCAGACCACCTGCACTATTGGCGCCGGTCTCATCATCGGCTTTGTGTACCAGTGGAAGCTCGCCTTTGTAGCGCTGGCGTGCATGCCGGTTGTGGCACTATGTAACGTGGTACAGCAGCAGATGATGATGGGCTACACACAGAAGAAGGAGGGCGACAGCGATGACACGATTGTGACGGAGGCGTTGTCGAACGTGCGCACCGTCACCTCCTTCAACCTTAAAGACGACCGCGTCGCTGCCTACAAGGAGGTTATTGACGAGGAGACGCCGCGGGAGGTGAAGAAAGCCGTCATCGTTGGTATCATTTACGGCTTCTCGCAGTTCGTGTTCTACGGTGTCTTTGCTTTGTGCTTCTGGTACGGCGGCAAGCTGATCAAGAAGGGCGAAGCAGATTTCCAGGATGTCGTCATCACGTCGATGGCGGTACTGATGGGCGCCATGGGAGCTGGCGAGGCGGGTGGTTTCGCCACAAAGCTGGCCGACGCTGAGAAGGCCACGGCGCGCGTCTTCAGCGTGATCGACCGCGTGCCCGACGTGGATCCGTACAGCCGCGGCGACAAGGACCTCGGTGAAGGCTGCGACATTGACTTTCGCAAGGTGCAGTTCATCTACCCGGCGCGACCGAAGCAGGTGGTGTTGGCCTCCGTGGACCTGAAATTCGCCGACCGCACGGCGAACGGGCTGATGGGGCAGACGGGTTGCGGCAAGTCGACTATCATCCAGATGCTTGCGCGGTTCTACGAGCGCCGCTCGGGCCTGATCGCGGTGAACGGGAAGGACCTGTCGACGCTGGACATCGAGGAGTGGCGCCGCAACATCAGCATTGTGCTGCAGGAACCGAACCTGTTCAGCGGGACGGTGCGCGAAAATATCCGCTACGCACGCAGCGACGCCACCGACGCGGAGGTCGAGGAGGCGGCGAAGCTGGCGCACATCCACCACGAGGTCATCAAATGGCCGGAGGGCTACGACACCGATGTAGGCTACAAAGGCCGCGCGTTGTCTGGTGGCCAGAAGCAGCGTGTCGCGGTCGCGCGTGGTTTGCTGCGTCGCCCGAAGCTGCTGCTGCTGGACGAGGCGACGAGTGCGCTGGACAACGTGACAGAGTCGAAGGTGCAGAAGGGTATCGACGCCTTCCAGGCGAAGTATGGCATCACAACGGTGAGCATTGCGCACCGGCTGACGACGATCCGCAACTGCGACCAGATCATTCTGCTGGACTCCGGCCACATCATCGAGCAAGGCAGCCATGAGGAGCTTATGCGGCTTGGCGGCGAGTACAAAACCCGTTGGGAGCTGTATAACAACTCCACTTCGAATTGAAGGCGTCTTGCATTCTTTTTTTTTTCTTCTGGTTCAAGCTGTTCCTATAGATACAGTGCCGCTCTCCAGATCATGATCATCTTTATCGATTGTGCAGTGTACAACGAAAGAGCTGTTTTCATCACGAATGCTCCTGCATCCACCCAGTTTTTATGCGCCCCAAGCCTCGAACTTTGCCTGGCCCGTTTTTTTTTTTTTAATTCGTAGTAAAATTGCTCCTTTAAGGTTCTTGTGCTTATGTCTGTGAGTTCATTTCATTCAATGGTCTCAAGTTCTGATCTTGAACGGTTTTTCTTTTTTCAATTTGTCAAAATACGAGCAAGACTGTGGTCAGCTACTAAGTACGTTATTTTCTCCTTTTTTTCCATTTATCTTTATAATTTTCTTTGAAAAGTGTTTGCTGAGAGCTTTCTCGTTTTATCATGACGATTGACGTGTTCTGCCCTCCTGAGATTGTCCATGTGTGTGTGTGTTTTTTTTTTTTTGTTAGGGCCCCTTTTAAAAGCCTCTTTTTTTTTTTTTTCTTAACTTCTGCCCCTCCCTGTTTCTTTTTTTTTTTTTTCTGTTCTTTAGGTCATTAGTATTATTCTACCCTCCTCTTTTTCGTTGCTCTATGTTTTTTTTTTTTTTTAAGTCTCTCTTCCCAACAGCTTGTGTTGAACTTTTCTTTTGTTGTTGTTGTTGTTCACTTCAATACAATCTCACTTGCAAGGCTTACTGAGAAGAACACGCATACACACACACAAAAAAAAAAAAAAGATAACCTTAGTTCTTGGTACTTGTGTTTTACATTGGTTTTATTGTGTGGTTTGAGGAGCCAAGCCCCCAAAGCCCCCGTGCTGCTCAAGCATGTTGCTGAAGCTGCCTACTTCCTTTTTTTTTTTTTTAAACAGTCTTTTTTAAAGCCATCGCTGCTTTTTCTTTCGATATTCTCGTGGCAACGCCCCATCTTTCCGGACGCACATCTTGGAGAACATGCGCTTGCTTTCAGCTTTTGCAGTCCCTTTTTTTTTTTTCTTCTTCCTTTTACTCTCAGCAAGAGTTACCTCGTGTTTTAAGAAGTGCTCGTGTTTCAGTAACATAGAATGTGTCACCGAAAGGTAAAATGGAAAAAGAGAGAGGCAACAGTGGCAGATGCGCACAGAAACAGTGAACGAAGGCAGTTACTCAAGTTAGAGAAGCACTGAGAGGAAGCAATAGGACCTATCTGGAAACAAAGCAAAAAAAAAAAAGGTAGCTATTGGGTATCGTGAGCAAGTGAGATCGACAGATGATTTAGCTTTGTCGCATTACTCGGTACTCTTTTTTTTTTTTTTGTGTGTGTGTGTAGTTGCTGTGGTTCTTTTGGTCTTTTGCTTCTTTGACTATAGACTGAAGAAAGGTCTACACTGTCATTCGCACCAGGGAGCCAGTTTCTCAACTAGTGGGTAACAAGTGAGCGGCAGATCTGCAGTACAACAGCTTTTACCCTCTTCCTGTAAGTTGTTTTCATCCTCTTTTTTTTTTTCAAGGGATGTGCAGTGGTCTTGCTAAAGAACCCTTTTTGACACCTACTTCTTTGTATATACATATACACACCACCACCTTACGCATTTTTCTTTTAGTTTGTTTTCTGTGTTTTTTTTTTAGTGTCTTTTTTTTTTTCTATAACGGTAGGCTGCGTCTCTTTCTTTTCCTTCATTGATCTCTGATTCCCGCTAATAGCCCCCTCTGAGTGTATGAAGACGATAAAAGGCTGAGGATTAGGCACACAAGAAAAAGCTATACTGCACACAGAGGTACACAACAGCAGAAGCCCCGATAAGACCCTCTGTGCTGCTACCTTCTGGTGTTCTTGGTCCCCCAATACACATATATATGTCAAGTTACCCTTTTTTTTCGAGCACCCGTGTATCGATGCGACAGCTGCACCGGACATGGGAACTGGACAACGTAAAGCACCTGTCAACGTGTTGCTCGGGAGAATAAAGGGCAAAGGAAACTAGGTTTTTTTTTTATTTAGCTTCCTGCTATGAGGAAACGACTTTGCAGAGGGAAAAGAGAGCGTGGGGAGTCTGGGGAAAAGGACTGTTGGACGCTGTAAATTCCATTGTTGCTCGAATAGGTGTGTCCATGTAAAGTTGAACGGCTGGAAGCAGTCTTTTTTTTTTTTTTAGCTGAAGCTGCGCTGCACACTCCAAATAAAGCAGCACACACAAAGCGCTGGACAAAACTAATAAGAAAACAAAGCTGAAATGGCAAATGCACGAAGTTGAAAAACACCTGCAGTTTTCAAGTCCCCCCTTTTTTTTTATTCGAAGCGTATTATCGAGTTTCGAGTGTAAAACTGTGATATATGAAGTTCTCTTTTATCCACTCCGTCTGTTTGCGCTATGCATATGCTTCCCTTTTCGGGATGAATGTTCCTTTTTTTTTTTTTTACTGCCGCTGTACCACTCACTTCCTGCGTCACAAACAGCAGCTACGCTTCCCCTTAAAAAAAAAAAAAAGAAAGAGAATGAAAAGGCGAAATGGCACCTGCTCATATCTTTCTCTGCTGTGTACCTGCAGCCACCTTTTTATAGCGGTAGATGGAGACAACAGAGTTTTGCGCGTAGATGTGCAGCTCCTTTACTCTATCACCCTGGAAAACTGCTCTTTTTCCCCCTTTTGAGCAGTAATGCAAAGTAGGCGTACGTGTGATTCTGCGGCTGGTTTTCTTCATTGATTTTCCATTTTCATCGCCTGTAGTGGCTTTCTCTTCCTTTTCCTCAAGTAGAGAATTGGTAAGCTGAGCGGTAAACTCACCATCGTATGTGCGCAAATACCCACATGGCTGGTAGTGGTGATCGTTTCCTCTTCTTGAGGTTCTTTCTGTTTGCTTTTTCTAGTTTTAGTCTTAGCCAAGACGTTATGTGCCTGTTTTTCCGATGTTGTATTACGGAACTCGTTTTTTTTTTTTGTTGTTAACCAACTTACCAGCAACAACAAAACACACACATACAGGATTAAAAAAAAAAAAAAGAGAGACGAGAATTAGAACCACACTGGAGAACTGCCTTTTTTTTTTTTTTGCTTCTCCTTACTAATGCCCACTCAGCCGTCATAACGGTGAGAGTAAACGATAGAAGCGTTACGTCTCTTGTTGTCGTCATCCGTCGCGTCAGGGTGAGTCATAAAAATTCTCCAGCCTGTGGGCCGCGTTGTGCGCGGTTTCCGTCAGGTAAAAGGGGGAAAAAAAGAAGTCAGAGCTTGAGAAAAGAAATAGTAGTTTTTCAGGTGCTGAGGGAACTACACAGGCTTTTTTTCTTTATGCCATGGAACAACTCGGGCATCTCACCGCATTCACTGTTTCTTGCTACTTCTCCCCTCCTCTCTTTTTCTCTGTCTTCTTCTCTGTTTGGTTTCAAATAACCGTCATCCACCCTCATGTCACGTGCGTCATTTCGTCCTCGCTTCGGCAGAGCACCCTTGCACGCAAGCAAGGCGTTCAAAGAAAACCTGGAGCAAAAGAACATCGTGAGAGGAAAAGTGACTAGGCACTTTGTCAGGAAGCTCGGGCTATTTGCTGTTTTTACCCAGTTTTTTTTTCTTCGTTTTTTTTTTTTTTTTGAGAGGCTCCTTTAACCTTTGTAACGGTGCGCAGCGTCGTCTGATTTGTCTTTCTAAACCAAAGCCCGAGGCAGCGTTCGCCGCAAACTTCACGTTGTTATTTTCGCCCTCCTCTGTACTTGTTGTATTGAGCTCATCCATTGTGCTTTTCCTATTATTATTATTGTTTTTTTTTTTCTTTGTCCATTTCCGGTGTCTCTTTCCCTTTGCTCTTTTTTTTTTTTCTTCTTCTCCTCCCTGGTCCCCTCTTTTCCATTTTCTCATTCTTTTTGTGTACTATCGTCATGGCGTCGGAGTACAAGCAGCGGGAAACAGTCGGCGTGGAGGACCTCGTCCTCCTCCCGCAGGTCACCGAGAAGGATATCACAGAAAACCTCGCTGTGCGACACAAGGAGGATCTCATCTACACCAACATCGGCTCCGTCCTCCTCGTCGTCAACCCATTCAAGCAGATTCAGGGGCTTTACAATGAGGCGCACATGGAGTTCTACCGCCACAGCGGCCGCCTCGACGGCGTGCGCGAAGCCCTGTTGGAGGGGCAGGAGCCTGGCGACGCCGCCCTCGGTGGGCCGCATATCTTTGCTCTTGCTGAGGAGACCTACCGCAGCATGGTGTCGGAGGAGGAGAACCAGTGCATCATCATCTCTGGCGAGTCTGGCGCCGGCAAGACGGAGGCGTCGAAGCAGATAATGCAGTACATCTCCGCGGTCTCCGGCAATACGAGCGACATGCAGAAAGTGAAGCGCATCATCCTCGAGTCGAACCCGCTGCTCGAGGCCTTTGGCAACGCGAAGACGCTGCGCAACGACAACAGTTCCCGCTTTGGTAAGTTTCTGGAGATCTACTTCGACATCCGCGGCGGACCTGTTGGCGGGCACATGTCTCACTTTTTGCTGGAGAAGTCGCGCGTGTCGAGTCAGCAAGAGGGGGAGTGCAACTTCCACATCCTCTACCAGCTCTGCACTGGTGCGGCAGAGGCGCTGGAAGACGGCGCGGCGTCGTCCGCAGCCAAAAAGCAGCCACGCAAAGGAAAGAAGAAGAAAAGTAACAGCGACGGCGGTGACGACGGCGACGATTCGGAGGAAAAGTCGGATGCAGACGACGGAGATCCCATCGACTGGGCGGGGCTGTTTCGCGAGATGCGGATGGACGGACTGTCGGCCAACGTGGCGAGTGCGCGGCTTGGCTCAGCCGCCGACGTGTACCCGTGGAAGTACATGCGGCCCGTCATCGGTTCTGGGCGGTACGCCGAGGACTTCACGCCGCGCACCGGCATCGACGACGCGCGTGGCTGGAAGGAGACGCTGCTTGCGATGGAGGCGATGGGCATGACGAGGGACGACCAGATCTCCGTGGTCAAAGTGCTATGCCTCATCCTCCACCTTGGCGAGCTGGAGTTTGTGGCGCCGAACGAGGGCGGGGAGTTGGCGGCGGGCCAGCAGCCCTGCACTCTGGCCAACCCAGAGGCTCTCGACTTCATCGCGCAGCACCTCGGCGTCGACGCAAAGGCGCTGCTGAAGGCGCTGACGTGGCGCAAGCTGCAAATGGGTGCGACGGAGGTCGTCTTTTCCCCTTTGGACGCCCAGCAGTGCCGCAACACGCGCGACGCCATCGCGAAGGCGCTGTACGAGGGTGTTTTTGAGTTCATCGTCAGCTCCATCAACATCGCCTTTGGCGATGCGCCGCACGCGTTGATGTTGGGGGTGCTGGACATCTACGGCTTTGAGATTTTTGCGAAAAACGGGTTTGAGCAGTTTTGCATCAACTACGTGAACGAGAAGCTGCAGCAGATCTTTATCGAGCTGACACTGCGTGTGGAGCAGGAGGAGTACGTGCGGGAGAACATCCCTTGGGAGGCTATCAAGTACTTCGACAACCAAATTGTGTGCGACCTCATCGAGAGCAACCGCCCGCCCGGCCTTTTCGCCATCATGGACGACGTCTGTATCACTATGGCGAAGGAGGAGGAGGCCGTGGCAGATCGGAAGTTGCTGGACAAGCTGGACATGGCCTACCGCGGCCACGCCAACTTCGCACGCAGCGAGCGCGGCTTCATTATCAAGCACTACGCCGGCGACGTCGAATACAGCACCGATGGCTTTGTTGGCCGCAACAAAGACCGTCTCGGCGTGGATGTGGTGGAGGTGTTGTCGCAGTGCAGGAATACATTTGTGCTTGAGATCATGACGGAGGTGTTGGCAGATGGGCTGGCGGCAGCATCCCCTACAAGCAGCGGTGGTGGTGGTGGCACGTCACGGCGCGCCTCAACCACGGCGGGCTTCAAAATTCGTCAGCAAGCCGCCGACCTGGTGCGGACGCTAAAGCAGTGCACGCCGCACTACGTCCGCACGATCAAGTCGAACGATATGAAACGCGGCGACTTCTTTGATGAGGCACGCGTGCTGCATCAGGTGAAGTACCTTGGGCTGCTGGAAAACGTGCGGGTGCGGCGCGCCGGCTACAGCTACCGGCAGTACTTCGACAAGTTCCTGAAGCGCTTCAAGTACACCTCTCCGAGCACCTACCCACGCCCTTTCCGCGGCACCGACAAGGAGGCGTGCGAGTCAATTCTGTCTTACCTTCAGCACGAGCAGGGCGTGCTGCCGGCGCAGTCGTACGCCATCGGCACCAGCAAAGTCTTCATCCGGCAGCCGGAGCACGTGCTGGCGCTGGAGCAAAGCCGCGAGGCCGCCTTCCACGCCCTCTCCATCACCATCCAACGTGCGTGGCGCCGCTACACACAGCGGAGGCAGCTGTTGCGGCTGAAGGCGAAAATGGATCGCTCCTATCAACGGCGGGGCAAGGTGCGCCGCGCTGACAGTGTTTTCCGCGCCTACGAGGGCCTTTACGTGGCGGTGGACGACGTCGTGGCGGCCGCCGGCCCACCCACTGCGCTCGCCGCAGCAGGTGGCGGCACCGTGCCCCGTGCCCTGTCTAGCCGCCTTGCCATGGCGACGGAGGCGATGTTTCAATTCGACCCGGTTGCGCGGGCGTGGCGTGCCTTCTGGACCACGACAGTGGAAGCCGGGCAGCAGCGGAAGAAGTTCTTTGTGAACGCGCTCACGCAGGAGACAGTGTGGGAGCGGCCGCGTGAGCTGGACCCGCCGCGGCTCATCTTCTCCTGCCTAGCCGAGCGCGTGGTGAACTGGGCTACTGGCAAAACGGCGAGGGAGTTCATCTTTGTGACCCAACACGACGTACTGTACCTGGTGCGGGAAAGGGCGAAGGCAGCCGAGGAGGCCAACGCAGGGCAGCAAAGCAGTGGGAAGAAGAAGGATGCAACGTCGAAAGCCGCAGACGAGCCCATGACGCTGGAGCCGTGCTTCACGTTACAGAAGCGTATTGACCTGCGTCTGCTCACCCAAGTCGCCGTCACGGCGATGGCGGACACGGTGCTGGTGTTGCGCACCCTTCCCGTCTTGGCGCCGTATCGACCCGTCATGGAAACCGTCAAGACGAAGGCGGGGCCGACGCAGTGCGAGACATGTGGGCGACCGGCCACGCCGGCGATGCGTCGTGCAAATTGCCCCAGCTGCGGCCGCTTGTGCTGCGTACGTCACTGCCTCGTGCACACTCGGCCGCTGCCCACGATGAACGGTCAGATAAAACCGGTGCACGTCTGCCCGGCCTGCGTGGCGGGCGAGCCGCTCGAGGCGGTAGGGGACGTCGTGCTGCTCACTCTGTTCAAAACCGAACTCGCCGGCACCCTCTGCACGCACTACCAAGAGCGCATGGGCAACCCGCTGCCGCTGCTCGTGTCGAACACGATTCCTTTTTCGGTGTGGATGCCCGCCCCTCTCATTACGAAGCAGAAGAAGAGCAAGGCAGCGTTGAAGGGCAAGGAAAAGAAGCGGGGCGGTGCCAATGGCTCAGACGCGGCGGACACGGCGGAGGAGCTGCCGGGCGTGCTGGGGGAGTCGTACGAGGTGATGCTCAATTGCGTCGCCACAGACAACCCTTTGACGGCGGATACCGTCCTCGTGCCGGCCATCCCGCCTGAGGCCGCAGCAGCGCCTTCAGAGGCGGGCAACCAGAAGGCACGCAAGTCCGCGGCGAAGTCGAGTAAAAAGGTGAAGGCCGGAGACGGCGACGGTGCCGACCTTGCCGCCCTGCCGCCCGACACGCCGAAGGTGTTGACGGTGGTGGCCCCGTCCGGCATCACGGCGCAGCAGATTCAGCGGATGGAGGCGGTGCGGGAGGAGCGACGGAAGGTGGCGGCGGCGCGGCGGCGACAGGAGGAGGAAGAGGAGCGCAAACGCGAGGCTCAGCGCGAGGCAGAGCGTGCAGCGGAGCACCGCCGCATTGTGCAGGAGCGCAAGAAGGCGAAGGCAGCGGAGTCGGCCCGCATGGAGGCGGAGCGGGCGGCACGGGAGAAGGCAGCGGCGGAGCGACGGGAGGAGGCAGCTCGGTTGGTCGCGCAGCGCGCCCGACGTCGTTGACGAAAGAGAAAGAAAGAAGGAAAGCTCTTGCGACATTTTTTTTTTGTTGTTGTTACTCTTTCTCCTTTTTGGTTTCTCAATTGCTTATAGGGATTTGACTGCTTCGCTGTTTTTTTTCCCCTTTCCTTTCTTTTTCCCCGCTCAACGCATTGGCAAGCACTTGTCTTTGCGAAGCGAGAAACGATGAGAGAAAACACACACACACAAAAGAGTAGCTCAAACACATACACGCGCATGTACGCAAAAACATGGTCTTTCAGTTGCTGTTTACACACGCTACGAATCTGGACCTGCTGCGGTCTTGGATGGTTTGGAAGGAGAGGCACATGTACAACGCGTACCCCAGAGTATGAGTTTTTTTTTTTTTTTACTGTGTGTGTACGTATGTCTGTATCGAATTGATGCAATAAGGGGAGGGGGGCGTGTCTGCTTCGTTTAAAAAAAAAAAAGTGTTAATTGTAGCCATCATTATTGTGTCTCTTTTCCATCTTTCACTTTATTTCCTCATTCTTTGTTACTTTGCTTCGCAGGGGTGTTTTTCTCTTTCTTTTTTTTTTTTTTTGTTTGTTTGTTTCTGACAGGACCGTTTGGCTGTGGTGTGAAGAAAAAAAAAAAAGGTACTTCAGATAGGACTGGGTAGCAAACCAGCAAATAGTGTTGAGGTTGCATTTTTTCGTTGTTGTTGTTGTTGTTGTTGTTGTTGCTCGTCGCGATGTCGTCCTACGCGTCGCCAGTTGATGCACCGTATGTGCTGGGTACGCTGCCACCGTCGCTGATTGCTGTCATCTCCCAAAATTCTCATAGTGTAGTCGCTTACCTCTCTGCTGACCTGCCGCAACTCAACACCGCTCCTGATGCTGGCAAGGGTACGACGAAAACCACACACCGGCAAGACGAAAAGGTATTCAGGTACGCGGTATTTGAAGACGCAGGAACGCTGCGCCGCTGGACTGTGGAGCTGACCAGCAGCTCCTCCCCCACGACGAAGGCAAGCAGCTGGAGCGTTAGTGCGGCAACCGCCGATCAGCTTAAGCTACCTAATAGGGTAAACAGCGACTCGTCTTCAACAGGAGACGCCACAACCTTGATTTCGCTCACCGGCGCACGATACGTCATGAAGCAAAACACGTGGAGAGAATCCACCATGTTAACACCAAGCACAGTATCTGCAGAAACTGCCAGTGCCGCTTCAGTGGTGGGCGAGCCACACGCAAAGACGCAGCAGAAGACGACCCACTCGGCGGCCGACGCATTCGTCACAGAACTGAGCAAAGACAACGGGCCTACCAGTGCTTTGCAAACAGCAAATGACGGCGGCGGCGGCGGCCCTACCTCAGCGTCGTCTGCGCCAGGGGAGCCCACTTCCTCGACAAATGGTCTGTCCTTTCAGGGTCTGAAAACGCAGCACAGCGCCTTGCTGCACCTTCTCGTGCAGACGCTAGCTCCGCAGCGGATGACGGTGCCGTTTGTGGTACGCAGGGTGTGCACCGTGTCTGGGGCTGCGGCGCCCGGCTCTCCTCACTGGTGCGAAGTAGACGGCGAAAACACCACCGCCTCCAGTGCTCCTGCGACGCCGCGCCGCTACTCCGAGGCGGACGTTGCAGCGGCGGTGGAGCTGATCACCGACCCGCACCCACGCCAGCCAAAACAGCGCGAGCTCAAAAGCGAGGCTTACCTGCTGCTGAACCTCGAAGGCTTTGCAGACGGCGAAGCGCGACACAGAGCTGCGAACCGTGCTTATCCGGCGCTCGCGCAGCACTGGCCGGCGTCTGCCGAGTTGCTGGACGCGCTAGAGCGCTACGTGGATCGCGAGGTGGTGCTGGAAACGCGCAAGCGGCATCCTGAGCTGACAGCACAGGAAGACCGCAAGAAACGGCGCAAACGTGAGCGCTCCCACTCCTCCAGCGGCACCGACAGCACATCGCGAGGGGGGAACTCGGACAACGAGGGAGAGGGCGAAGTAGCATCGGCCACTGCGGTGGAGACTCTGAAGGACGCACCTTTGCCGCCCGACACATTACCACAAACACAGCCGCCGCCGTCTTCATCGCAGCAGCAGCAGCAGCAGCAGCAGCGGCTGGAGCAACGCACGGCACCGAAGGCCTTCCAGGCACTACACGAGTATCCCCAATCACTAGAGCGCGGCGACCTGCGTACGTGGTGCGACGGCGCCGAGGCTGCTTCGGTGCGGGCGTGCCTGCAGGCTGCCACGAAGCTCACACAGCAGTCCGCCTCTTCCGCCGTGACGCTGTCGCCTTTGCCCATCACTAACGATGCCGACGTCGCGGTGTTCCGTGGGCAGTACGACACTTTGGCCGCGGCAGAGGAGGCGATGGAGCGGTGTTTACGTGACTACCGCGACACCGTGCGGGAGCTGAAGGCGTGGTACAGGGAGGAGCAGTGCACGCCACAGTTTCAAGCCGAGCTCCAGGGGTGGGTGCAGACACAGGAGGAGAGTCGTGTGGTTCTCACAGGTTTGTACGAGAAGGTGCACGTGGCACGTTACAGACTGGAGCGTGACCTGACGGATTACCTGCATCTGCGTGCTTTGCGAGTTTTATGACGCAGTGCCGTGCAGTGAAGGAAATGAAACAAACATACACACACACACAGAGATGATGCGTCTCCTTTGCTGCAACCCTATGCTTGATAAGTAGCCGACCAACCTGAAAGATGAGAAGCAGAAAAGCGTTTTTTGTATTTGCTGTCTTCCACGCTTACCAAGCGTTCCTGAATAGAAGAGAAAAAAAAAAAAACAAAGGGAGCTCTTTTTCTTCTTGTTGATGAGTTAACGAGTCTCGTGTTCCCGTTTTCCTCACTCCTCTACGTCCCCCCCCCCTTCTCCCCCACCGCTTTCCTGCTCACCTTTTAGTTAAGTTGTGGCCAGAACGAAGAAAAGGAGAAGGACAGCCTCTACTATCAACAAAAAAGCGAATTGAAGGGAAAAGAAAAAACGAAGAGCAACAACGACAACAGCAACAACACAAAAAGCCACTTAAACATCTGCGCCAGTTCTGCAATGTCAGGGAACGCCAGCTCAGCTGAAAACGGGAGCAGCAACCTTGGTGCGGCTCCCCAGCGCTCCACCCCGGGGACAGGCAAGTCGAACGAGGCACCGGGCGACAAGCATCAAGGCGTGCCGCCACCGCCGTACTCGGTGGACAGCGCACTTGGCGGCCACCCCATGCCGCTGTACCAGCCACACGCCCCCGCACCCGGTGTGGTGATTGACCCAGACATGATCGAAGACCACATCAGCTTCCTGCGCACTGTGCGCGCCTTCCATCACTACAAGCGCCAGGCCATGGCTGCTCGCGAGATGCGTCGCACCAACTTCCGCAAGTTGCAGGACCAGCATCGCGACCTCCTGTGCATTGACCTTGACAAGATCCTTGACAAGTACCTCGAGTGCATTGAGGTGAACAGCACCTTTTTTGACGCCATCTGCGAGGCGAGCGAGGAGCTCTTCGACAGCTACTGGCCCGAGGGGACGACAGTGCGTATGGAGGATGTGCCGCCGCCGACGCCGCTGGACATGGACAAGGTCTTTTCGACGCTGCGGCAGTTCGTCCGCGACTGGTCCGCCGAGGGCGTGGCTGAGCGCGACTGTGTGTACAAGCCGATCCTCGACACGCTCGAGCGGTGCTTCCCAATCCGCAGCGAGCGCGAGAACGTGCGGGTGTTGATTCCGGGCGCGGGCCTGTGCCGCCTCTCCGTCGAGCTCGCCCTGCGTGGCTTCTTCGCGCAGGCAAACGAGTTTAGCTACCACATGCTCATCGCCGGCCACTACATTCAGAACCACGTTTTCGAGTCGTGCCAGCACCGCATCTACCCTTATAGCGACAGCACCTGCAACCTGGTGAACCGGGCAGACCAGTTTGCCGAGGTGCAGATCCCTGACCTGTGCGCCTCCGAGGCCATCGACGCACTGCGAGACGAGGGGCTCAGCTTCGGCCAGCTTTCCATGGTGGCGGGCGACTTCACGGAAGTCTACGCGAAGCCGCACCAGCACAAGACGTGGTCGGTCGTCGCTACCTGCTTCTTCATCGACACAGCGCATAACATCATCGAGTACCTGGAGATCATTTACAACCTTCTGGTGCCTGGCGGCTACTGGGTGAACGTCGGCCCGCTGCTCTACCACTTCGCTGACAGCGCGGACGACATGTCGATCGAGCTTTCGCTTGGCGAAGTGTTGACGGTGGCGCAGCGCATCGGCTTCATCCTGAATGGACCGCCGACGTTCATCGATACAACCTACACAAACAATCAGCGAAGTATGAAGCAGCTGGTATATCGCTGCGCCTTCTTTGTGCTGCAGCGTCCCTTGACGGACACTCGCGAGAAGGATCACAAGCAGGGCAGCACTGACGGAAAGCCCGTGTAACATGGCTGACAAGCTTCTTTTTTTCTTCAACTCGGTGTGACCGCGTGCTTAAAAGTTGTTCTGATTCTAATTCGTCGGTGGGCGTGTGTGCGCGAGTTGACCTTTTGTTTTAAAAACGTTGCTTTACTGTTATTGTTATTGCTACTTGATTTGTGTTTTCTTGGCATCCTGCAACAGAGAACGGCTGCAATTCAAAAAGGTAGGAGGATTTGTGTGAGTCTTCCGTGAGAAGCCGGCAGGGTAAGAAGAAGGAAAACAAAAACAAGTACAAAAAAGAGCCAGGCAACTTTCACAAATCGCCTTTCGAACGTTTGGTATCGCAACTGTATCTGTTTGTTCATGTCTGTACGTGTGTGTTTCTTTTAATCTTAGTATTTTTGTGCTTCCGCGCTGGCTTCTGCTAGAAGTCCGTTGTACTACCTTCTTCATTTCCTACGGTACGGGAGGTTAACACTACCACAATAAACAACCGCTGTACAAAAAAGAAGGAGAGAGAGCCGGACGCATGAAGGCGCACTTCCTTTTTTTTTTTTTCAACAGCGTTATTTCAACGTCAGATTTGGCTAGCGATTCGAAAGAAGAGAAAAGAAGAATGCGGTTTTTTTTTTTTTGGGGGGGCCTTTTCAATGCACTGCTGTGAGGTTTGCTTTTATGCTAGCGAGCTGTCAGTAGCGCATGCCACCCAGTTTTTCTTTTCTGCGACGCACTACTATGGCGCTTTTCTTTTTTGTTGTTATTGCTGCTTTCTTCTTTCTGGTGCGCATAGAACATCCCACCAGTTGTGCAATAACAGTCCGCTCCCAGAAACTGCGTGCTGTCTCTTATTTGTTCCCTCCCTCGTCGATCATTGACTGCTCTGCCCTTTTTTCCCCCTCTTTTAAAAGCGCAGTCTGTGCCTTTTTTTTTTTTTTGTGATTACCACAGCACTTTCCTGACAGTGCCGCGGTAACTCTGCGCAGCGCGTATACATACATACATATACACACACACACATTTACAAGCTTTTCATCAAGAGCGCAACAGGTGAAAATGAAATCGTCTTCCTCTGTGCCCCCTTCTCGTTCGTCGGTGACCGGCTCCCTTGGGCCGAGCGGGGAGACGGCTTCGCACGACGATGATGACGCGAGTCCGCTGCGGCGCCACACGCCAAACAACACGGCCGGTACCAAGTCACCACGCAGCATCCACTTCGCCGCACCCGCGAACGACGACGACGGCGGCGGTGGGGGGGGACGAGAAGGATAGCCACCCCAGTAACGTCCTTAGCCCCAACGGCTCCCTCGCCGCGGTGGATCACGATGACGACGGCGGCGGCGGCGGCGACTTCCTGGCCCACGACGCGAGTCCGCCGCTGCAGCGGCAGGAGGAGCTTCCGCGATTCCACCTCACCCGTGAGGACGTCGAAGCGGCTTTTGAGTTTCTCGACGTCAACGGCAGCGGATTGCTGACCATGTCGAACCTTAAGCAGCGTCTCTCCGCCTTCTATCCCCAGCTGACGAGTAAGGAGTACAAGTTTCTCGTCGAAGATCCGAGTGGAAGCAACGGTGTCGGTGGTGTGGGCAGCAGCAACAACACCAACAACAACCAGAGCATCTCGCCTGAGCCGCCTGGTTTGGGTCAGGCCTTCATTTCTCCCTTTTCCGCGGAGGGGCTGCGCGCATCGTCGCGGCCGGCCAAGGCAGGAGCCAACGAGCCAATCGGTGCAGGTGGCACCCCTGGGCATGGGGAAGCTGCTATGTCCACCGCAGAGCAGACGGGACAGCAGAGCAACAACAACAATGGAGTCGGTTCGCGTGCCTGCGGCAGCCGCGCCGGCCTCGACGTGGATCAACTCTGGGACCTCATTCATTCCTTCCAGCAGCTGCAGACGAGCATTAGCAGTAACAGCAACGCCAGTGGCGGTGCGACGAGGATGGAGGCGCCACACCGGCAGACCGCCAGCAGCGGTGGCGCGCGTCGCCACGGCAGCCCTGGAGGCGTGGGCGGCGCCTCGTACGATGCGAACATGGCAGCCGCGCTTCTACAGAGCTCCGGCGAGGCCAGCTTCGACGCCGTGGGGGAGGCTTTCCGCGTCTACGACCCACGCAACACGCATTACGTGGAGAAGGAGGTGCTGTCACGCATCATGGCGCAGATCGGCTTTGGAGAGCTGAGCGAGGAGGATTTGACGCTGCTGGTGGGCACCGCCGACTTTGACGGAGATGGACGGATTAGCCTCGACGACTTTCGACGCCTGGTGAACATGAAGGGACGCTTTAAGAATGCGTGAGCAAAGAGGTAGGGTGGGGGGGGGTGGCCGCTCTCTCACCCACAACGTTGAAACACAACTCGTTGCACGAGCACAGAGCTGGTTTGAGTGGGGCATATCACGCTCAGTGGCGCGCTATCGCAGTTTTGTTCTCGGCTGTCTTTTTTTTTTTGTGCGTTTGTTTGTTTCATGTAAAAAAAAAAAAGCGTGTTTATGTAAATAGAGGAAAAGCTGCCGACTATCTTGTTGTTTTGCGTCAAAGGCATACTTACGCGCTTTTATCTCCGCTGTCGTGTTATTTTATTTCTATATGACCTGTTGTAATAAGTGACACTACCCCATCAAACTTGAGTAATGTGTAGATTCAGCCGTCGTTTTGACGACCAGGTACTTTTCTTTCGTAACATATGAAGAAGAAAACGTTCTGTGAACAGTGGCTGTTGTGTGCTGGAAGCTTGCAATGCCATAAAGCCGTAATTCGTTCAGGTGGTGTGCTCTTTTTTTTTTTTTTTTACCCGCTGTCTTCTTCGGTGACTTTTTCATGTTACTCTCCTGAACAATAAAACTCTTTGGAAGCGTGAAATATCTCTAGTTTTTGTTTGGGTCTTTTTTTCTTCTTTACGTATATTACTTCTATTGGACAACTTTTTCTGCTGCTGTCGCTGCTTGTAGAAAAACAGCAATCACAAGCACAAGCACTCTGAACAACAGCGAAAAAAAAAAAAAAGCACGATCTTTTAAGTAAGCAACTGGCAGCGTTTTTTCTTTTTTTTTTTAGCGTAACTACTCTTTCAGGTCTCTTTTCCCCTTTCGACCATAATGTCTAACACTGATGATACGACGGCCGCGCACATGCACAGCGCCACAGCGGTGGAGCACGAGAGCACGATGCAGATCTTGAACATGTTCCCTGGCCATCTTCACCTCCTGCCGCAGACGCCGCAACTGCACTTCCTCTTCACGGTGATCCGCAATGTCGAGACACAGCGCACCGACTTCGTCTTCTACTCGGAGCGTATTATGCGCCTCATTCTTGAGGCCGCCCTTTGCATGATCCCTGTGGAGCCGTGCAACGTCATCACCCCTACTGGTGCGGTGTACAAGGGTGTCCGCCCCGACCAGCACGGCATCATCGGTGTCTCCATCATGCGCGCCGGCGAGTCGATGGAGCGCATTCTGCGCGAAATGTGTCGTGGCGTGCGCATTGGCAAGATCCTCGTCCAGCGCGACGAGGGCAGCGCTGACAAGGGTCCGGACACCCGTTTCAACTATAGCAAGATGCCGAAGGACGTTGCGAACCGGCATGTGCTGCTGCTGGACCCGATGTGCGCCACGGGCGGGAGCGCGATCAAGGCGACGGAGATTTTGATCGACGAGTATGGCGTACCGGAGGAGAACATCATCTTTCTGAATCTGGTAGCGGCCCCGGTCGGCATTAAGAAGTACCTCGGCCGCTTCCCCAAGATCCAGATCGTGACGGCCGCCATCGACGATGACCTTGACGAAAACAAGTACATCCTGCCGGGCCTTGGCGACTTCGGTGACCGTTACTTTGGCACTATCGCCAACTGAGCGGGTCGCAAGAAAGCACAAATGGCACAGGGAGAAGTCTGAATGAGGAAGAGCTGTTCCCCCCCCCCCTTCCCCCCATTTTTTTCTTCATCGTCAACCATATTTCTTGTCGGCGCTTCTGAGCAACGAATCAGGCACATGCAAGAGACCACATTGTTGTCGTCGTCGTTCTCTTAAAAGGTGAGACTGGATAGTTGCGGGAAAGCAGTTTCAAAAGTGTGAGGCAGGAGCAGCGGATGGAGGCAACGTGAAGGACAAAGGAAAAATGCAAGTTGATATGCACAGTTGCCGAGCACATATACACACGTAAAAGAGAAGTCACGCAACGGTGTCTCCAAAGCTTGAGGGGCGCGATTCACTTTTTTTTTTTCCAGAGGTGCATCTATGTACTAATCAAAACAAAAGCTGCTTTTTTTTTGTAGACTTCTGTTCCTTTTTTTTTCCCCCTTTCTCCTTGTGTTTTGTCATAGACGTTTTTATCGATTTGCGTTTTGTATTGACGAGGCGTCGAGAGGGCACAAAAAGTTGACTTTGTGCAGATTTGGTCTAGTGCCCCGTATGTGCCAGGTCGTCGAGGTGTTTTTACCCTCCTGCGAAGCCCATTTACGAGTGTTTTTTTTTTTTTCTTTCTCTTCCGAATTCGTGAGTCTCCTGAACTTCGCTTAAGCTGCTCACGCCTTGTGCTTCTTCTTCTTACAGTGCACGCTCGCAGTGCTCTTCCCTTTCTTTGTGAGCTCTCTTGACGATTTACAGGCTCTCCTTTTTTTTCTTTTTTTTTTCGTTATTGGCCTTCTCGATTTCCCTTTTTTTAAATTCTGTAGCGGGAAGGGGGAAAATCTACTATCATCTTCAGGTTTATATATATATATATACACTAACCGTTCGACGCGTGTGTGCATCTCTCTAAAACGATGGAAAAACACAAGTAGCCCTTTAAAACGTTAAAGATGTCTTCACACGTTCGTTTAACCATGTCGTTTTTGTTTGTTTTTCTCTCTTTACTGTTCTATAAGCGGCAGCAAAAAAGGATCAAGAGAAGGAAAAAAGGGTGGAATCGACGGCGCAACTATGACCTTTTTTTTTTCACTGTTTTCTCTCTTCCTTTTGGTCAGCTTCTTCTTCCCTTTTACTAACTGAGACTAATTGTAGAATCATGCTGAACGGACGGCGTGGTGAACGCTACTCAGTAATCGTGCATTGTGTTGTTCCGGCAGCCGTGCTTCCTCGTGACGGCTTTTTCTTGAGTGGTTTCCCAGTTTCCTGAGATGCGGTAGGCCGAGCCGCGTCTCCGTATGCGTTGCTGTGGTCAATATGTCTAACGGTATCCTTTTAGATCCTCTTGTGTTTTTTCTCTTCTTCCATTTGTTCTTTTCTTTGTCATGAAATGTACGTTCCCTGCTTGTCAATACTTGAACTGTGTTTGACAGGAGTGCCTTTTTTTTTTTTTTTGGCCGTGTTATAGTCTGCCATTAAGGCCGTCTTTCAGACCTTTGCGTTGTTTTAGCTGGTGCACCTGAACACTCACGGCACCCTATCCCCGAGGATTTCAACGCCGCTTTCCCCTCGTTTCTTTTCCCTAGACCGTCCATAGCAACAAGAAAAGAAAAACAAAGAAGAAAATAAGAGGAGTGCAGTGTACACGTAGCCTTCACAATCATGCAGAGTTCAGCGGCTCATTCTCATGGCAGCTGCTGCGATGGCAACGACACCAAGCTGTCAATGACGGATCAGAACTCCGGCGACCTCTACACCTTTCTCGAAGAGCTGAAGCCGTCCTTTCCGCCCACCGGAGGCGAGATGCCCATTGGCCAGCTGCTGCTGGAGCTGAAGTTGAAGAGACCCGATGTTTTTCAGCAGCTGGACCAGTTCTTCGAGGCGGCGCGGCGCGTGGCGGGGCTGGACGAGCAGATGGCGCTGAAGTGGAAGGAGAAGGGAAACGCCGAGTACAAGAAGCACCAGCATCAACAGGCCATTTTCTCCTACACGAACGGCCTCCTCTGCGCCGAGAGCGCCGCAACACTGGCCGTGTTGCTGAACAACCGCAGCACCGTCTTCTTTGATCAGCGCCGCTACGCCGACGCCTGCGTGGACGCCGACCGTGCGCTGTCGTACCAGCCGACCTACTGGAAGGCCCTCACGCGTCGGGGCCGATCGCTGGTGGAGCTGGGCCTTGACAAGCTGGGCGACAAGGACATTGAGGCGGCAAAGCAGGAGACGCAGGAGGCGGCCAACTCCACCGAAACGATGGCGAAGGTCTTTGGCGAGGCAGCAACCGGCATGGCGGCCGCCGCGCTGCCGCCGCGGGCGCATGTGAAGGCGCCGCTGCTGGTGGAGCGCTCAGCGAAGGGCCGCGCTTTGTGCGCCGCAAGCCGGCTGAGCGAGGGCGAAGTGCTGGACGAGACGCCGTATGCCTTGGTGGCGCGGACAGAGACACTGCTATCGGTCTGCTCCTACTGCCTGCAGCACAGCACCTGCCTTTACCACGGTGAGGAGTTTCGCGAGCACAAAATCAAGTCACGCGGCTTCTTCTGCAGTGCGACATGCGCGACGGCCGCCTGGGAGCACTACGGCCGGCACGAAAGCAAGCACGCTTTTTTTCTGTGCTGCCCAAACGACGCGCTGCTGGCTTACCGCATGATGCTCGGCATGCGCGAGTTCCCCACGCTGGCGGAGCTGACGGCGCCGACAGAGCTCGACGGCGCCACCGGGAGCGACTTCGGCGCCACGCACATTCGAACGCTGGAGGGGAGCTTCACACGGGAGCTGCAGCCCAACGCGGCGGTGGGTGGCTGCGAATCCCTCGTCGCGGCGATCGCGTTCTACGTCGGCGCCGTCACCGAGGCGGAGGCGGAGCAGCTGCGCAAGGCTCAGCGGCAGATCCTCTTGAATGCCGTGGATGTCACCTGTGTCATGCGAACGGCGGCTGCCGCTTCGAGCGCGAACAGCGGGGCGGGCCTGCTGCAGACGAACACGTCGACGGCACACCTTGGGAAGGCCGTGTACGCCATTAGTGCCCTTTTCAACCACGCCTGCGACCCTAACTGCTACGTGTCCTTCGAGGGCAACCCGCAGAGCTGCTGCGCGAAGCTGGTCGTCCGCGCCATCCGACCAATCATGGAGGGGGAGGAGCTAACAGTAGCGTACGGCGGCATCACGTGCTTTTCGCACCACAGCATGCGGCATCGCCTGCAGACGCTGCGCGACCGCTACGGCTTCTTCTGCGGCTGCCCATCTTGCCGCAACCAAGTCGATGAGCCCGTCATGACGGCGGAGAAGGAGAAATATGTGCAGGCCTCCGACTACTACCAGAAAGGGCGTCGTCTGGTGCGCGAGGGGGACTACGCGACGGCTGTGACGGTGCTGCTGCAGAGCTACGAGATCGTGATGCGGTATATCTGCCCTCCGCCGAAGCCGCCGCAGTGGATGCTGATCAAGACACACGACGCCCTCGCCCAGGCGTACTTCCACTTGAATCAACGCGACAAATGCGTGGAACACCTCAAGGAGGCGCTCCGTCTTGACATTGAAATCCACAAAAACGCCAACCGCGTTGAGCTGATCAACGAATACACGCGCCTCGCCTTTCTTGCCGTCACGCTGGAGGACAAGAAGGAGAACGTTGCCAAGGCGGTGGAGCTGCTGTGTCGCTTCTACGCACCGTCAAACATGCTGGATTTGCAGATCGCGTATGTGGAGTCGAGTCTTAAGTCAGGCTCTGATTCAAGCAGTGCACCTGCTGCCGCCGCGTAAAGATCCATTTCCTTCTCTTTCCTTGACCACCACCATCAGCAACTGATTTGTCTAGCTACGCCGTCCACTGGTGTGAGTCAAAAAGTCTGTTTTTAGTTTGTTTTTTTTCCTTGCGCTGGCTTTGCTTTTCGGAGAACGTGGCCATTGGCATTGCGGCTGCTGGGGAGGAAAAAAAAAAAAAAACAGGAAGGAAGTTGTAGACTGCTCAGGTTGACGGGTAGGGGTGGGAATCTTGGATCTTCCTTTTTTTTTTTTTCTCTGACCTTCTTTTTTTTTTTTTCATTTCCGCATAATCAGAAGAATGAGGACAACGTAAGGACTTCTTTTAGAAAAGAAATGCTTGGCATCATAGGTTCTGAGGTGGTGAAACGATCTCATCTGGGCTTTTTCCATTTGGCGCAAAAGCCATCTCAGCTTTTTCTTTTCTTATTTGTCGCTCCCTTTACTTTCTTTTCCCTCCCTGTCTGATATTCATGGAAGGCGCACGTTTTACTACTCGCGCTTATTATTCGGAGCTCACGCCCTGTCCTTTCAGCATCGTTGTTGTTCTTTGCTGCTGCTGCGTTGTTTCTCCTACGCAGCGAGGTTCTAAACATCTGAGAGGGATAAAGAAAAAAGAGCACCCAAATTGAGCTTTCCAAGTTAAACGCTTGTTTTCGTTTCCCCGATTGATCTTCTTTTCTACTTACACGCTCTCGCCCCTTCGTTTGTTTGCCTAAATCACCATCTACACCTAAGTGAAGTAGGGAGGGAGGGATTAAAAAAAAAAAAAGGTATTGCTTTCTGCAGCCGCGTTGTGGGCGCCGTCTGTCTTATTCCCCTTTTCTTTTTTGCTCTAGTTTTTTGTTGTTGTTTCTTGTGTTGTTGCTGATCACGCATCTCGGTCGTTTTCTTCTTCACAGTTCTATTTTTCCTCGTTTTTTTTTTTTTGGCTTTGTGTGGCATCATAATCACGTCACTGCCTCTCTTTCTTGCCCTTTCCATATTTCTACCAATTAGCTCTTTTCCTCGTTTTTTTTTTCTTTCTGTTATTCCCATCTAGTAAAAAAAAAAAAAAAAGAAGCGGGAGGAACAGAACATGCTGTGTCGTCGATCACTTATCGTGTTGTGCCGGCGCTCACCGGTTAATGCGCCTGCACTCGCAGCGTGCTGCTGCGGCGCACGCTTCTGCTCTTCTTCAGCACCGCGGCCACCGCCACCGCCAGATATGCCGCCACACAAGAATGGTGATAAGAGCGGCAGTAACAGCAACAGCAGTGACAACAGTGCTCGCGAGACGGTGCCGGTTGCTGATCCGCTGCGTGCCTCGAACCCGAACCAGGGTTCTGGGCCGGCAGACGTGAAGCCGACGGAGTCGTCGTCGTCGAGCGCGTCTCCGCAGCCGCCTTCGCCACCGCCGCCACCGCCGCCGAAACAGAAGGAGAAGGAGGACGTGAACAACATCTTTGCAAAGGATCGTGCTGTCCCGCGCGGGTTTGAGGCGTTCTACGCGAAGAGCATCGTGTCGAAGATGCTGCCGCAGCGCAGCCCTGCCGAGTCGGTGCAGCGCGCATA